>JAJEJO010005017.1:150637-279483 GCA_020662805.1 Glaucomys volans | reverse complement strand
GTAGCCTTTTGATGACTTCTTCTATTTCATTGCTTGAAATTGATCTATTTAAGTTGTGTATGTCCTCCAGATTCAGTTTGGGTGGCTCATATGCCTCTAGGAACCTGTTGATGTCTTCCAGGTTTTCTATTTTGTTGGAGTATAAATTTTCAAAGTAGCTTCTTATTATGTTTTGTATTTCAATTGTGGCTGTTGTAATATTTCCATTTCCATCACGAATTTTAGTAATTTGGAGTTTCTCTCTCCTTCTCTTCATTAGCGTGGCTAAGGGTTTATCAATTTTGTTTATTTTTTCAAAGAACCAACATTTTGTTTTGTCAATTTTTTGAATTGTTTCTTTTGTTTCAATTTTGTTGATTTCAGCTCTGATTTTGATTATTTCCTATCTTCTGCTGCTTTTGGTGATGATCTGTTCCTCTTTTTCTAGGGCTTTGAGCTGTAATGTGAGGTCATTGATTTGTTGACTTTTCATTCTTTTATTAAATGCACTCCATGTAATGAATTTTCCTCTTAGCACTGCTTTCATGGTATCCCAGAGATTTTGATAAGTTGTATCTTTGTTCTCATTGACCTCTAAGAATCTTTTAATTTCCCCCCAATGTCTTCTGTTATCCATGTGTCATTCAATAGCATATTATTTAATCTCAAGGTCTTGGAGTAGTTTCTGTTTCTACCTTTATCTTTGATATCTAATTTCATTCCATTATGATCTGATAGTATACAAGGTAGTACCTCTATGTTTTTGTATTTTCTAAGAGTAGCTTTGTGGCATATCATATGATCTATTTTAGAGAAGGAACCATGAGCTGCTGAGAAGAGAGTGTATTAGCTTTTTGATGGATGGAATAGTCTATATATGTCTGTTAAGTCCAAATTAGTGATTGTGTCATTGAGTCCTATGGTTTCTTTGTTCAATTTTTGCTTGGAAAATTTGTCCAATGGTGAGAGAGGAGTGTTAAAGTCTCCCAATATTATTGTGTTTTCGTCTATTTGATTCCTGAAATTGAGAAGGATCTGATCGACGTACATGGATGCACCATTGTTTGGTGCATAAATATTTATGATTGTTATGTCTTGCTGATTTATGCTTCCTTTAAGCAGTATGAAATGTCCTTCTTTATCCCTTCTAACTTTGGTTTGAAGTCTGCTTTATTTGAAATGAGAATGGAAACCCCAGCTTTTTTACTCAGTCCATGTGCATGGTATGTTTTTTCCCATCCTTTCACCTTTAGTCTGTGGGCATGTTTTTCTATGAGATGAGTCTCTTGAAGGCAGCACATTGTTGGGTCTTTCTTCTTAATCCAATCTGCCAGTCTATGTCTTTTGATTGATGAGTTTAGGCCATGTACTTTCAGGGTTATTATTGAGATATGACTTGTATTTCCTGTCATTTTAGCTTTTTTGGGGTTTTTAGCTTAACTTTGTTTCTCGTTTGATTGACTCTTTCTTTAGGGTAATTCCTCCCCATGATGACTGAGATTGTTATTTTTCATTTCTTCCTCTTCGAATATTTTGTTGAGAATATTCTGTAGTGCAGGCTTTCTCTTTGTGAATTCTTTAAGCTTTTGTTCATCATGAAAGGATTTTATTTCATCATCAAATCTGGAGGTAAGTTTTGCTGGGTATAAGATTCTTGGTTGGCATCCGTTTTCTTTCAGCGCTTGAAATATGTTGTTCCAGGCCCTTCTTGCTTTTAGGGTCTGGGCTGAGAAATCTGCTGATATCCGTATTGGTTTCCCCCTGTAGGTAATCTGCTGCTTTTCTCTCACAGCCTTTAAAATTCTATCTTTGTTTTGTATGTTAGGTATTTTCATTATAATGTGCCTTGGTGTGGATCTGTTGTAATTCTGTGCGTTTGGTGTCCTGTAAGCTTCTTGTAATTGATTTTACATCTCATTCAATATATTTGGGAAATTTTCTGATAATATTTCCTTGAACAGTTTATTCATACCCTTGGTTTGTATCTCTGTGCCTTCCTCAATCCCAATAACTCTTAAATTTGGTCTTTTCTTGATGTCCCATATTTCTTGGAGGTTTCATTCATGTTTCCTAACCATCTTCTCTGTTTGTTCGACTTTGTTTTCAAGCTTCAATATTTTGTCTTCATTGTCTGAGGTTCTATCTTCCAAGTGATCTATTCTGTTAATTATGCTTTCTATTGAGTTTTTATTGGTTTATTGTTTCCTTCATTTCCTTGTTTCCTTCAAGAATTTCTGTTTTTTTTTTTTCTCAGAACTTCTATCTCTTTATTGAAGTGGTGTTTTGCTTCCTGCAATTGCTCTATTAGCTGATTATTCATAGCCTGAATCTGCTCTCTCATCACATCATTCTCTTCTCAGATCACTTTAATTATGAACATTCTGAACTCCCTTTCTGTCATTCCTTCCACCATGCTGTCTTTGGGTTCTCTTGATATATCATCTAGGTTTGTTTGGGACACTTTCTTCCCGTGTTTTCTCATGTTGCTCATGTATCTTCCCCTCTAGTAATGCGAATCTGAGGGATTGCAATTTCCCTGTGAAGACTTAAAGTGTCCCTGCAGATTTCCAGTAACTCACCTGTTGTTTGAGATGTTCTTGATTAAGCGGTGACCCAAGAAAGGTGCTGTCCCACTACTTCCAGGTTGGGAATGATCAGTGCTTCTGGGCAGAGGCAGCCTAGTGTTGATAGACAATTAGATACAGCAAGGTGCTAGACTCTGGACCTGGGCACTAGACCAAGTTGGGGTGGTGTCACAGAACTGTGCTCAGTGATGGAGACACTGGGCTTGAGAAGCCAGGCAGGCCTGAACTCCTCGCTAGGTGCTCAGGTGGTGGCAGGTGGTTGCTCTCTCCCGGGGACACTGTAAGATGGCACCAAAGGCCCTAAGCTCCCCCCTGGAGTCATCGACCCCAGCTGCTCCCGGCCAGACCTCTCCAGAAGCCGGGGCGCCGTGGTTTGGAAGACCGGACCTCAGCTCTGAGGACCCAGGCAGCCGGAGATGGTCGCTCTCTGCCAGGGAAGCTCAGCTCCGAGGACCCAGGCAGCTGGAGATGGTCCCTCTCTGCCAGGGAAGTTGCACCATGGCACCGAGGGGTCCTAACTCCCCGCCAGAGTCAGTGACCCCAGCGGCTTCCAGCCAGACCTCTCCAGAAGCCAGGGTGCCATGGCTCGGAAGACCCGACCTCAGCTCTGAAGCCCCAGGCAGCCGGAGATGGTCCCTCTCTGCCAGGGAAGTTGCTGGCTGGTGCCGGAGCCTGGCCAGTGACTCTAAAGTCGCTGCTGGGGACCCGCACTCACTTGCTGGCTGGCGCAGGCCCAGGTCAGTGACTCCGAAGCAGCTGCGGGGCCCGGCGCTCCCGGGTGGTAGCTGCCTGCGGCCGGGCCAAGCCAAGTCCAGCAGAGTTGGTTCCTGAGCGGCGACTGGGGACCCCTTATATGTGATTTGAATATAAAATCTCGTTGAGAGCCATATTCCTGCTGTTTGAATCCCGAGCAAGTAGGAATCCACGGAGCAAGTAGGAATGCAGCCTTCCTCTACCCTGCCATCTTGAATCTCCCCAAATGTATTTTTAATAGTTAAATCAATATAGCAAAATTAAAATCCTTTTAACTAGATAATATAAAAACTTAATATCACATTCATTCCAGTAAATAATGAAACATTTTTTCTATGACTCCAAAATAATTAGTTGATTACAAGTTAGAATCCAAAAAATAAATTTTTGATCCATAATTATTGTTTTCTTTTTGAAACTTTAATAATTTAAAGTTTTAGTTAGTTTGTGCTTTCAGAAGTAATGTGAAATTGTCATTAATTAAAAATTAAAACTTTGATCACCACTCCAATCTGGGTGCTTTTCTTTTCTCTTCCCCAGAATATAATTGCTATGGCATTGGTTTGTTTTCTTTAGATCTTTTCCTAAGTGCTTACAAACATATATGTGCTTGGAGAAAAAAACCTAAAATATTGTATACTTGTGTTTAATTAAACATAGATGATGTCACTGTATATATGTCATTTGTCACTTTGCTTTTTATTCTATAATATATTCTGATAATATTTTTAAGTAATCATAGAGTCACCTCATATTGTTCACCCCCAAATACATATAGAGCCATGATCTCCATCTTTTCAAAAGTTAGCAGTTATTTGTTTTTCTAAAATCCTTTCCTTTTACTATAACTCATATTAAGATAACCTTACTTTTAAGTCCTTTTCTGAAAGATAGTCTTCAGGCTGCAACTAAAAGCAGTATGATCAGCTATGCCTAAACTACAACTTCTTTATTAAAATATTTAATATATTTTAAGTCATTCCCTATATTACTATTTGGGTTGGTTATCACACTTCCAATCTGTGGGAGGTATACAGCTACAGCTTTTATATTTTAAAATACCTTTGAGTGTGCCATTGATTTTATATTTACTGTTAATAATTTTTTATAGTGTCTGTTTTAACCATACTCATGTCCAATAGATAAATATTCTTCTGATCTCACACCTTTCTCTACTTTTGAAGTAGTTTTCTGTGGCTTCAGGGTAGAATTCCATTCCTTTTGATTTATTTTCAGGTGTTAGTCTGTCTGCTTCTAGCTCTAAGCCCCACATAATTATAATCCTATTGTCTGTTCAGGTAGACTTTATAAAATATTATCTAGATAAGATTATCTCCAAACTTTTAAAAAAAACTTTATTATATTTTTGCTATAGAACATGATGCTTTTGAAACATTCACACAAAACAAATTAGCAGATGCATTACCTCACCTTTTGTTTTTGTAGTGTGAACACTTAAAATTGATGCTCTCAGCAATTTTAAGATATGCAGTACATTGTTATTAACTATAGTCATCATGTTGTACAATAGAGTTCTTGAATGTATCCCTCCTATTAAACTGAAATTTTGAATCCTTTGACCAGTATTTCCTCAGTCACTTAACCCCTGGTAACTACTACTCTGCTTTCTGCTTCTATGAATTAAACTTTTCAGATTCTACATATAAGTGAGATCACATGGTGTTTATCTTTCTGTACTTGGCTTCTTTAATATCATATCTTTCAAGCTTATGCATGTTGTTACAAATGAAAGACATGATTTCTTTATTTTTAAGACTTAATAGCACTTCATTATGTATACATAACACATTTTCTGTATCCATTCTTCTGGATTAAGAAAGACATTAAGGTGACTTGATATCTTGGCTATTGTGAATAATGCTTCAATAATCATGGGACTGTAGATAACTCATTGGCATACTGATTTCCTTTTCTTTGCACATATACCCAGTATTCAGATTGCTGAATCATATGGTAGTTCTGTTTTTTTAAAAATCTTTTAAGGCACCTCTATGCAGTTTTCTATAATAGCTGTACCAATCTGTATTCCCACCCAGAGAAAGTAGTTCTCATTTTTTCTACTTCCTTGCCAACCAACTTTCAATTCCATATTCTATGGAAATCCAGATCCCTCTTCAGGAATCCTATGAATGGCTGATATTCCTTTGACCATCTTGATTCTGTACTCAATTGCCTGGAATTATGCCTAGTCAACTCATACTTAACTACCAAACCTATTTATTTACATCACGCATTCCACATTGTAAATATACACATACATGTATTTGCTTGATATCTGTCAGTTCTTCTTAGATGTGAGCCTTCTGAGGAAGGCAGGGATAGTCTGAAGAGGGCCGGAATGTTTGCCATTCCATTACCAATTCCTTGCATAGTACCTGGTATATAATATGCTCCTAAGAAGAACTGAAATGTAAGGAAGGATTAATTGAAAAGGGTTGAAAAGAAGGGGAATAAAAAGGAAAGAAGACAGACAGACACTGACTTCTTAGTGACAGACGAGAAAAATAAATAGATAGAAAAACATATTGAGATATGGGTGAAGTAAGAGGTTTTCCAAGTGGCCTTATCTCAGTTTCCTTGGAGTAGGAGAAAGTGTGTGGATTTGGGGGTTATACCAAACTAGATTTGTTTTCTAAATCTTCACTTTTCAAACAATTGACAAAAAACTCAGTCTTCCTCACTGTGTTTCTGTATTTACATATTAATGATGCTAATCCCTCACAAGGTGGTTGTTAATGATTAATAGGACAATGAAAGTAGCATTGCATTATAGTTATACATGGAGCTGGAAATAAGGTTTGGATAAAATCTTGCCTCTGCTACTTACTAGTTGAGTGATTTGGAGTAAGGTACTGTTCAATTCTGAGGATAAATTTATTCATAGTTAATGGGTCAGGAATCAAGCTTAGGGTATCTGCTCCCAGGACCTAGACTCTTAATTCTTAAGCTATACTGCTTTGTAAAATAGAGCAATCTAATAGAATAAGATGGAGTTAGAACTCTTATTTCTTTGAAGAAATACTGTTCTGTTGGCAAGTGTTAGGTAGTATGTATATATTGGGCAGAACCTAGGAAAGGAAAAATTTCTTTGTGTTTAACAAAGTGGGATCCTAACAATATGGCATCCTGTTTATATTTCATGAAATTAATGCTATGAAAACATAATGAAAGACTGTTAAAAAATATAGCCATTCTAGAGCAGAAGAGATAATTTATTTCATTTGGTTTCACACAATTCTGAAGGTATTTCATACAACTTTGGAGTTATTTAAAAATTTATTTTTCCTGATCTGACAACAGGACACTTAAAACTTTTCTAGGATGTGAATAGTAAGACAACAATTTTAGGCAGAATTGAGAAGGCTACATATATGTACCAGATGTCAGAGTAATGGTTTGAGTTCAGTTGGGCTTGAAGAATATGAACTCTTAAATGTTAAGCAGGCAAAAATCCAAAGGCTGGGATAGTTTGAAGAATGCCTCCGTTGAACAGGAACTGTAGTGAACTTAATCCTGTGATGCAGGCTGTTTTCTAAGATGAAATTATAGTCAGAACATCTAAAATTACTAGTTTTTTTTCCCCTTGCAGTAGTTATAGATGAACAGATTTGAAATTTGATCAATTTGTTCTATCATCACAAATCATTGACATATTAGCAGTTCTTATCACATCTTCTGTGTTTGAGCAAAAGTGCAAATTAAATAATGAGATATATTAAAGCTAATGAAACTTTTATTAATGGTCGAACCTGTGGTTGGGATTATAGTTTCAATAAAAATATTCACTGGAAAGAGAAAAATTTGACTTTTTAAAAATCAATTTCCTTTCATGTTGTTTTTCATTTGTTTGTTGATATAAAAGAGAGAGAGAAAAAAAAGAGAAGCTCAATTGAGCAGTAAAAAAAAATATTGGGAAAAAATAGAGCCAGGAAGAGAAGAATTATCCTGAATGCTTTAAAAATATTTAGCCTGTATTCTGTACCATTGATCTACCTGTCTATTTTGGTGCCAATATAGAGGACACAGAGACAAACCCACATAAATACAGTTTTCTCATACTAAGCAAAGGAGTCAAAAACATACAATGGAGAAAAGATAGCCTCTTCCACAAATGGTGCTGGCAAAACTGGAAATAAAATCCATATGCACCAAAATGGAATTAAACCCCTATCTCTCATCCTGCACAAACCTAAACTCAAAGTGGATCAAGGACCTAGGAATTAGACCAGAGACCCTGCACCTAATAGAAGAAAAAGTAGGTCCAAATCTTCATCATGTTGGCTTAGGACCAGACTTCCTTAACATGACTCTCAAAGCACAAGAAATAAAAGCAAGAATCAATAATTGGGATAGAGTCAAACTAAAAAGCTTTTTCTCAGCAAAGGAATCACTCAGCAATGTGAAGAGAGAGCCTACAGAGAGGGAGAAAATCTTTGCCACACACTTCAGATACAGCACTAATCTCCAGAATCTATAAGGAACTGAAACAACTTTATACCAAGAATACAAATAACCTAATCAATAAATGGGCTAAGGAAATGAACAGACACTTCACAGAAGAGGATCTATAATCAACAGATATATGAAAAAATGTTCAACATCTCTAGTAATAAGAGAAATGCAAATCAAAACTACCCTAAGATTTCATCTCAACCCAATTGGAATATCTACTTTCAAGAATATAAGCAACAATAGGTGTTGGTGAGGATATGGGGGAAAAGATACACTCATACATTGCTGGTAGGATTGCAAATTAGTGCGGCCACTCTGGAAGGCAGTGTGGAGATTCCCTAGAAAACTTGGAATAGATCCACCATTTGACCCACTCCTTAGCCTATACCCAAAGGAGTTAAAATCAGCCTACTACAGTGATGCAGCCACATCAATGTTCATAGCTGCTCAATTCACAATAGCTAGATTGTGGAACCAACCTAGATGCCCTTCAATAGATGAATGGATAAAGAAACTGTGGTACATATACACAATGGAATATTACTCAGCCATAGAGAAGAATACAATTATGGCATTTGCAGGTAAATGGATGAAGTTGGAGACTGTCATACTAAGTGAGATTAGCCAATCCCAAAAATCCAAAGGTCGAATGATCTCTCTGATAAGTGGATGATGACACATAATGTGGGGTGGGAGGGTGGCAAGAATGGAGGAAGGATGGATTGCACAGAGGAAAAAGAGGGGTGGAGATGGGGTGGAGAGAAGGAAAAATAACAGAATGAGACAAACATCATTACTGTATGTACATGTATGATTATGCAAATGGTGTGACTCTACTTAGTGTACAACCAGAGAAACAACAGTTGTACTCCATTTGTGTACAATGAATCAAAATAAATTAAATTAAAAAAATCAGCAAAAAAAAAAAAAATTTAGCCAAGCTGGTTGTGATGGTGCATACCTGTAATCCCAGTCACTCCAGAGGCTGAGGCAGGAGGATTACAAATTCAAGACAAGCTTCAATTTAGCTAGGTTCTCAGCAACTTAGTGAAGCCCTGTCTCAAAAAAAAAAGAGCTAGGGATATAGCTCAGTGGTAAAGTGCCGCTGGGTTCAATCCCCAGTATCAATTAAATAAATAAATAAATAAATAAATAAATAATATTTAGCCAATATTATTATCAGATCTATATTCTAGTTTATATTTTATATTTTGTTTTATAATATATGAACATTACACAGTACTAACTCTTCGTTTTTTCCCAAATTGTTTTAAAATTATTTTTCTCTTTGTAATGATTTTTCTCTTCCTCGTTTGGTTCTATAGTTGTAACTTTTCAAATTATATCCTACTTTTGACCCTACATATTTATAACAATGAAATGTATGGAAAGCAATATGATTATATACATACATATATACATATATACACACATATATATTTATATACACATGTAATTTTCTAATATATGTGTACAGTGTATATGATCTTATAAGATTATATACTTTAAAAATATTATAATGATTTCATTGTGTATATGTATAGATACATACTGGTTTGTACTATGAAGATTATTATATAATTTCATTTTATATTGAGTTCTTCAGAGAGCTTTTATTTTATACTTTTTCTTTAGTTACCACATTAGACCTCACCGTGGGAAAGCTTCCTCTCTTGACATATTTTAATAAAGAACCCTAGAGCAGCTTACCCTTCAACTTTTATCCAGAGGCTATAGATTATCATGACTTCTCTTACCTAAAGACTTATAGCTTTGTATAACCTTACAAATACCATGTCAGGTTCTAATAGCTGAAAATAGCTGAAAGTTATAATAGATCAACTGGATGATGGAGTTTTACTTTTTAAATGAATAAATAAAATTCAGAATTTTCTTTGATATGTTACTGGTAAAGTTAGAGGTAAAGTTAGAGTACGGTGAGGCGTAATGAAAATAATATTAAATTAGGTATTATAAGACCAGAATACTTGTCTGAATTTCACATAGTTTGTTTGCTCTGTGACCTCAGCTTCACTCATCATCAGCTGAAATGTGTAGCTAATAATGCTTTTGCTGCCCCACCTCCTCAGAGTGTTATCAAGATGAGATGATATATATGAAAATACTGCATTAGTGCAATCTAAAGATATTATGACTGTAAACAGTCAATATGTGCCAGTCATTATGAGTAGTATTTTTGTCATTCATCTGATAATTTTATGATGCAAGCAACAGTAACATTCCAGTTTTACAGATGTGGAGGTGAGGCTCAGAGAGCACAAGACACCTTGGTGAGTGAGAAAGGCATGATTTGAATCCAGGCCTGTCTGACAGTAGAACCAATGCTCATAATCACATCACATTCATCTGAAGAATAACTGATGCTTAATCTTAGGAAAAATAGAGTTCTCTTCATTATTACATCTGAATTTTAAATGTGAAAGCAAAATAATATTTTTCATAAAAATGGAATGCCAGAGTTCTAACCTTCCAATTGTGTTCTTCTCTTAGAATTTAATTGTCCTGAACCCACTCACAGTGACTGAGGAGGAAATAAGACCATCACTAGAAAAACGCCTTGAAGCCATCATCAGTGGGGCTGCTCTGTTGGCAGACTCTTCATGTACAAGGGATTTCCACCGGGAGCGGATTATTGCAGAATGCAACGCCATTCGACAGGCTCTTCAGGACCTGCTTTCAGAGTACATGAACAATGTAGGTGACTAGTTTGCCTCCTTACCTGTCTCCATTTCCCTTCTATACTTTGAGTATGTGTTGATGCTTTCTGTGTGCAAAAGATAATCAATTACTAATTAGTACATGATTTTCATGGGTTGGCTTTCTGAGCAGGTTTTGCTTGTTTGGTCACAAGGAATTGTAACCCTGGGAGTTTTCTAGGAATGAAATCAGAGTCAGAGTGGTATTTACATGTGACCTTTTTTGTTGTTGTTGTTGGAGGTATCTTAATATTAGTTGAACAAGACTCAGCATCAGAGAAGAGAAACTAAGTCTGTACGTTAATTAGGGGATAAAAAGAAGATAAAGAGGGCTGAGGTTGTGGCTCAGTGGTAGAGTGCTTGCCTCGCATGTGCGAGGCACTGGTTTGATTCTCAGTGCCGCATGTAAATATATGCATAAAATAAAGGTCCATCAATGAATGAGTAAAAAAATTAAAAAAAGAAAGAAAGTGGCAGGTTGCTCAGGATGAAGTTGGTGGATAACAAAATGGCATTAGAGTTTAGAATTTAGATAGTATTGGATAAAAGTCAATGCTGCAGTGAGCATGGATCATGAGCCATATTAGAAAGTGTAAAGAGCCCTTGCCATTTGGAGAGCTCTTCTTAGTTTCATGTGCTGAAAAATATTGCTGCCTAAATTTAGGGCAAATATTTGTTTCAAGATCCCTTTAGTTTCCTTTTATATGTAGGTATCTTCATCTGTGAAATGCCTTTAATTGTTGTTTCCATTAAGTCTCAGTACTATTTGTAAAAAGAACAAGAAAATCTTGAAGCTAGTGTTAGCTGTTACAGTTATATTCACTTAACCACAATTTCTCTTTCTGTGGTTTCACTTGCTCATGGTCAGTTGTGGTCTGAAAACACTAAAAGGAAAATTCCAAAATCAATTGAAACATTTTAAATAACTTTAATTATAGCATATTTTATGGTAGTTTTATTGTTAATTATTAGTTAATCTCATACTATGCCTAATTCAAAAATTATACTTTATTACAGGTATGTATGTAGAGGAAATACATACATATAGTTTGCAGTACTATATTTACAGATATTCACTGTGCGTCTTGGATGGTATTCCCAGCAGATAAGGGGGAGCTACAATATATTAATCATAAAACTGTTTAAAAACGGAACCAAAAAGTTATATTAGGAATAGTTTGTATGCCTTATTATAAGTGGAATAATTCAAAGTTCATGAAGATATGTTTTGAGAATTATTAGTCACAAAACATATGACTTTTTGGTTATGAAGTTAAAAATTTGGAATGGTTCAGTATGAGCATTTTATATGAATAACTGAAATGTGCTAAAATTAGTTAATGAGTTTTGAGGACACTTCAACACATTTGATGCATCTTCATATTCTTAATATTTGATGACTTTGGCTTCTGACCAAATATCTCTTGCCTGTTAAATCAGAGTTGTAATGCAGATTTTGTTAATAGGAAGCACATATTAGTAATGCCACGTCCTGATAGAATGTCTGAAGGTAGACTATTCCCATTTTTAACATACAAAATATTCTAGATTAAATATTTTTCAAGGCAAGTCATCAAGTCACAAGAAATTCAGAAGGTAATATTGTACTGGAATGCCTAATCTTTAAAGTATTAAAATTTTTCTTCTCATTTTTATAGAAAAATAAAATTATATACATATATACTTTATAAATTATAAACTGTAGATAAATCCAGTTTATCTAAAATATAGTTATTTTGTACTTTACAGATACAAACCCAGGACACGTGTACACACTTACCCACATTAGTAGGGATTGCTACATAATTTGCAGGGCCTTGTATAAGATGAAAATGAGAGCATTTGTACTAAAAAAAGGAGAAAGAAAAAAAGAACTTTTCCTTTTTACCACAGATTCTCTTGACCTGTAAAGTGTTTTTATTTGCCATTTAATGTTATGTCTCCCTTAGGATTGGGTTAATTATGGGGTGAAGACAGACTGTCACAGGCCTTTGTGGTCCCGCCCCATGACCCTGGATCCACTTTGAGGTTAGCCAAGGCCTCCCCCATGGGAGAATGGTGGCAGTAATTGCTAGGCAGATAAGGTGTTTGAGAATCTGTCTTAGGAATTTACCTGGAGGCAGGACTAAATGTGAGCCTGTACAGGTGCTTTCTATCCCATTGTAGTACACAAATTCAAAGGCAAAATTAAGTATCTCAAGACTTAGAATAGAGCATTGAAATTGAAGCCTGGGTCATCCTTCTATGCATGAGGCTCTGTGCACAATTGCAACCTTCTAAAGTGGCCTCGTACCTAATAAATATTTGTTGTGTAGATTTATGGCTTTCTCTAACTACATAGCAAGGGTGAATGATAGGAGCATTCAGCTCTGGGTGCAATCATTGAGAACAGGCATTGTCACATGTAGAAATTTATAAATAATAAAACCAACTAAGTCAAATCTGCTTTTTTACTGTTCCCAAGCACTAACAATTGTAAACATCAGTAATGAAGTAACTTTTTTCTTTTTTAAAAAAAAAATTAAAATTTGTTTTAATTGGTTATACATGACAGTACAATGCACTTTGATACACCTTATATAATGGAGTATAATTTTGCATTTTCCTGGCTATACATGATGTGTTTTTTTTTTTATATAAAGTTCTTTTGTTTCTCCAAGTTCTAAACAATTGTGGTGATTGTTGAGTTTTAAAAATATATATTTTAATTAGTGCATTTTTAAAGATTATCTTTTCATGATCATTATATTCTTTATAAATACAGTAGATTCAAACTGATTACACAGTGCTTATAAGACAAATAGCTAGAAACTGAGCCACTTCAACTCCTATTTTATGTGTTCACTTGGAGTTTTTGAATTTAAAAAATCTTATAGTGAAATAGTGGGAAGTATTAGATCAAATTTATTTCATACATGAAGTATTTGAACTTGAGTAACTTCTAAATTTATTCTCCTTTTGAAAATTATTAATTGCTTAAAAGAACATATCAAGAAAACAAATAATTATTACTGAAAAGTAATTTTGTCATAGAGAGGCAAAGAGGTCTTTGAAGTGTTCACTCCAGATATCAAATACCTAAATGAAGTCACTGAAAATACATATGATTTTTCTGTTCCTAGCTGTTCTTCTTCTTAGCAAAGATTAAACCTGATTATCACTTTTAAGGTCCCTTGTCAAGTACATAAAACTTATTTATGTTGCTAATAACTTTTGTTGGATATTTTGGCTTCCAAACCAGGATATTTCTACATTTGAGGTGGAAAAGAGATTTTTTTTTTCACTTATCCAAATGTTTGAGAAAGTATGTAAGTACTTATTCCAATGTTTGTTTTTGGTCCAGGTTTACATCACATATTATGTTTCTTCTAATCTGGGTCATCAGTTTTTAGGAAAGGAAATATACTTTCCTGGAACTAGCTGAACTAAAGACTTGTTCAGAGTTAGCTCAGATATGTTCGAACCCAAGTACTTAAGTGAGTGACATCCTAGTATAAGGAATATTGTGTCTCCTTTGGTAGACCACATTTGCTTTTCATATCAGTAACTTTTGTGATTGAGCTACAGTGACAAAGTAAATGCTTAAAGATATTTTGGGTAAAATAAACACAGTAAAAATAAAGACAAAACTTAAAGTATGATTAATATTCATAGAAATCTGTGGGTCCCTTAGGTGAATGTGACTTCAAGGCTTGATTTCAGATTTTGTGTCTGTTGAGTTTAGAACAGGTTGGCAGTGGGATGTGAATGCAGTTTATATTTGTTTCAGGCTCAGTTCACATGACCATATGACTAGTTTGAGTCTAAATAAATTTACTTCCTTAGATGGATCAGCAAGGCTGTATAATTTTTTTTGTACTTAATCTCTAAGTTAAAAATAAGTTTGATGTTTTGTCACATTAGGAATAAATTAATAATAGATAAATGCATAATTATAGTATGAGATAGATAAATGCAAAATTTCTCTTGCAATTGTAACAAATTACCACAAACTTAGTGCCTTAACCCATACAAATGATCTTATAGTTCTGCAGGTCAGAAGTCTGTGTTAAAAAAGTGTTTGAAGTCTGCATTATTTTCTAGAGTCTCTATGGAAGAATACATTTTCTTGCTTTTTCCAGCTTCTAAAACCCACTCACATTTCCTAAGCTCATGGCCCTCTTTCTTCCATCTTCAAAGCCAGCAATGGTATTTTTCTGACTCTCCTTTCCAGGGCATCACTTTCTCTGGCCATACCTGGGAAAGGTTCTCTGCTTTTGAGGACTTAGATGCTTAAATGGGGGTCTACCTACATTGTTCAGGATAATCATCCTATATGAAGACCTTCAAACTTAACTACATGTGTAAAGTCTCTTTTGTGGAGAAAGTAATATTCAGAGATTCTGGGAATTAGGAAGTGGACATTGGGGCTTACCATATCAGCTTTCCCTAGTCACTTCTGTGGAAGCATTTCAATTCTTAGATTCTGAATCCACTGTAGTCTCAGTATACTTCATATACTTCAAGCTCTTTGCAGACAAATCACATGTCTGTTTTGTTTACTGTTTTATTTCAAGCCTGAAGCACAATGCCTGGCATTTAGAAAAAGCTGAACTGTATTTTTAAATGAAGGAATGAATGAAATGATTGCATATTGTATATGCCATGCAATGGAGAAACAGCCTCTTTGACATTAATTGAAATGAGTTTTAAGCATCTACTAAATTTATATGACAGACTGCCTGTTTTAAAGGTCTTATTTTACAAAGTACGTCTCTTATAAAATCTATGTGAATATTCAGAAACATTTTTTTTCATCATAGTCCCTGTATTTGGATCCACATCTGGCCATAATCCAAAATAAGATTTTTATTCATTAAAAAATATACTCCAGAGAAACTCAATTTAGATAAAATATAGCTATTGTTTTTTAAAATTTGGGGGTATATATTTCTAAAATATTTTTGCTGATTTTTTTATACTTTCATAATCAGGTTTAGTTCATCTTTTTTTTGATACACAGCATAATTAAATAATTTTTCATTATATGGAGCAGAGCAAAGAGGCTCTCCAAAGAAGGAAGAGTTGGGGAAATCAATTAGATGGTGTTTTCTCTATATTTGGTGAAAATAGAGTTGGAGGTAGACAGCTATCATATTTGAGTTTTAAGGTATTGGCAGACATAGGTATTTTGCTGGTTGTGGGTTGAAATCATATTGGTGGTGTTGGACAGGATCTTCAGGTGATATAATACAAATGGTGAAGTTAACACTGAGTTGACACCTTTACTCTGGGGGGATAGTAGAGCATTGAGAGACACAGGCTGCTAGAGTAAACAAGTGAGGCCTGAGCATCACTCAGGGACTGATTTATGTTTCTTTACCTCTCATCTCCCTAGTATTTTCTTCTTTTGATGTCTTATGTAAAGTGCATTGTTGGGTTTTTTTACATACTTGTCTTAGTAAATTATCAAATGGACTGACTTTTGCTATTTAGAAACTTATTTCATTTGTGTGTCTTGAGTTTTATGCATTTCCTATCTTGGGGTTCTGAATTTTCAATGAAGCCTACAAAGAGATGTTATGGAATTTTTCTTCCACACAGAACTAATACCCTGCTCCTGAAAATCCTTTTAGAATACAATTCAGCCTTATTTCTTCTGATTATAAGGTAAAGCAGTTAGAAGTATCCATATGCAATGACTCTTTGGATACTAGAAACAGATTCGAATTAAAATTATAAAACTGTAAAGACCGTTCCAACTTATTTCTCCTTCTTTCCTTTTTTTTTTCTATTTAACATGTCCCACATATTAGAATTGTTGTTATCAGCTCAGATATGCCATTTTAGATGCTCTATATTTTTGTATTCTTAACTTTGTCCATTATGCCACATTGGCAGAGTGGTTGATTGTGTTCAAGGCTGTGTTTTTCAGTTTATAGATATCTGGATTTTACACCCGAGCTAATTTATGAGAAGTAAACAGTATTCTGTTTTGGTCTGTACATAGTAGATCTGCCAAAATTAGAGATAGCAGTCAAGCTTACATTAGAGCTTGGTCAAAGTCCAAGACGATATAAAGGAACTATCAAAAGGAAAGGGTTAGTTTAGGTATTGAAGCTGGAATATAGGAACTGGCAATTCAGTATTAAGGGAGTTTAGAGAAATAATAAAAAATAGGGGGTATGGTAAATTGGATTTCATTTTCCCTGTTTTCTTTTATGAATTAAGGACTACAGATTGGATAGGTGTTTAAGTATATGAATTATCCCAGAAATAAGATAACATTGTTTTTAAGTATTATTTTTCTGAACTACTTCAGGGTCTAGTCTTATTATTTTCCTTAAGGTTCTTTAAATTAGGAACATAAGTGCCTATTACCTAATGACTTCAAATTCCTAAAATGCATATTAAATAATGACTTCAAATCTCTCTTTTTTAAAAAAAACAACACCACTTTTTTGGATGTTGATAGACCTTTATTTTATTCATTTATTTATATATGGTGCTGAGAATTGAACACAGTGCCTCATGCATGCTAGGCAAGTACTCTACCACTGAACTACAACCCCAGCCCCTCAAGTCTTTCTTGAAGGCTGTTTTGGGTCATCTCATCTGTTTGGAATGTCCACTTTGAGACTTAAGAGGCTTCTGAGTCCTCACTGGAGAGAAGGAGGAATCTAGAGTCCTCTCTTGATGGAATGGACTGTTCCATCCATAAATTTCTTCTTTTCCTTGAATGTTTTAATTCATCTTCAAAATCAAAGTTAGTAGGGAGAACCCTATAGAAATGCAAGATACATGATTAGTAAATGAATAAGTACATCTAAGGGCGGGAGGTGTAGCTCAGTTGTAGAGTGCTTGCCTGGCATTGGTGAGGTCCTGAAATGTGTGAGGCCCTATGTGAGGCCCTGGGTGTGGTTCATAGAACAGAAACACACACACACACACACACACACATAGTTTATTTTTAAACTATATTTTTAAAAGATATGATACTATCTAGATAGAGCTAGAGCATAGGAGAATAAGGTAATTTTTGTAAAATCAAAAGAACTGAAAAATCATGGGGGATATCCTAAAGTACCAAGACTTAAATGCCAAATTAAAATTAAGTACAAGACTTAAATACTTAAATACATAGGTGAAAGTCCTGGAAGTTTACATATATCTCCTAGGTCAGAGAACCTAAACATTGTTCAGGCACTGCTTCCTGCTATGGTGTGTGTTTTTTAATTTCTTTTTTTTTTTTAACTTTAGACTTTATGTAAAGTTCTTCCTTACATAAAAAGAGAACTGGATTGAATGGTAGACATGATGGATAAAATAGGACTCAAGAATGTTTGTACAAGTGTTTTCTGACTTGGACAACATTTAGGGGTCCAGAACCTTACATATATCCTAGCTGGCAACTGATATTAGAATGAGGAAAACATTGTTGTTTTAGATTACCACATACTTTAGAAGCCAGTTCTGAAATAAAGGTTAGCATGAAGAAGGTCTATGGGGACATTCCCTTAGGAGATACCTGTATAAAAAGGTGAGGTAGGCAGGATTGAGAGAGAAGCCAACTTATACATGTCTCTGTAGTCTTATTGTCTGAAACTAAGACAGGGGAATGGAGTCTTTGTGTTCTAGAAACTGTCAATCCTCTAGAACCCATGTAACCTTGGATGAGACATTTCCCTGCAACTGAGTGCAGTTCCGAGTTAGGGACTGAGATGTGAGTCATCAACAGCTAATATTTCTAGCTATACAGGGAATACCTTGAAAAGGAAATACGGGAGAAGCAGCACCTTATTCACTATATCAGTTATAAAAAAACGTTTTTGCAACCCTTGAACATTGAGACATTTTCCTGTGTTAAAAACTATAGTCATTGTATTTGACCTTCTAGACTATTTAATTTACCATTGGAAATTATTAGGGAGAATATAATTTGAACACTGAGAATATTTCACTAAAATAATTAGCAGATCTTAACTGATCTAACAAAAGGCATAGAGGTGAGGACTATCTCAAGTTACACTGTAATGTATGGCCACCTAGAAATTATGTGACTGTATATGTATTACAAATACAGTAATATGTATGAAGAATTTTAAGAGGTATTTCAAATTTTGCTAGCAGGTTCTGCATTGGCCATAAGAGATAACTAAAGAGTTAGGATTAAAAGTCTATTGGTGTTATTGCAATTTGTAGTTCCATAATTCTGTAGACACTGTTCTTAGAACTGGTGATTTTAGTCTGAACGATTGCAGTCTTAGTTGTTAAGGGAAATCCGACAAATAAACAAACAAGTGAAATGAAGTATGCTAAAAGCTGTAATGACAGTAAGTACTAGGTACAATAATAGCACAAAGGAGGAAGTGACTAACTCCTAGGTCGGCCAAGGACAAGCCTCAGAGAGGGGAGCACTCTTATGCTGGCTTTTGGAGGAAGAGTAGGTTGCACACCACACCTTGAGGAGTTGTAACAGCCCATGCCAAAGCACACAAGCAGGAGCACAGAGTGTTCAGGTTGGGTGAAATGTAGCAGGAAGAAGGAGAGGTGGGATTTGAAATTGTCCAGACCATGAAATGGCAAATCCGTTTCTTTTCAGTATTTCATAAACATAGTCTTATTTATGGGTGTTTGCTTTCAAAGCTAGCCAAATTTCAACTTAATTTTATCTTTCTTTGTGATTCATTCATAATATCACCTTTACTATTGATTTATCTTTATAAGTTAATTTTCATTGAATTATTTTCAGAGGAATTTGTAGTTAGGCTCTATATTGAAAAGTTTTCTTACCATTGTGATGTAATTTAGGATCAAAGGCCAATTTGCAGTTTTTTTTCCTGAGCTTAAGGAGGATTAGGAGTGTCAGATACAGATAAGGAACTTGTGCAGTGTATTTGTTTGGCTACTGGATAATTAATAGGAGAGCATATAGTTAGTGACCTTTAAATTGCTAGTTGGTCCACCGTATTTTATAATTATTTTTATTTATTTTTTAAAATATTTTTTAGTTGTAGATGGGCACAATGCCTTTATTTTATTTATTTATTTTTATGTGGTGCTGAGGATTGAACCCAATGCCTCAGATGTGCCAGGCCAGCTCTCTACCAATGAGCCACAACCCCAGCCCTTGTAATTATTTTTAAATTGGAAATTTGGATATTTGTTTTTAAATCTTATGATTATAATGAAAGAACTTATTGAATTCTTGACAAATTTATTCACTTTTTCCCTTGGAACATAAGTTGAAACTAGAATTAATTTAGTCTTTTCCTTAGTAATAACTATCACATTTTCTAACTGAAAAACTCAACCAAGGTTGTTAATTAACAAAACTTTATCTCTCAAATATTTGCTTGCTCTAATGACTCTGAGTTGCTTTTAACTTCTTTAGTTTGACATTCATATCAACTCATATAAATTTCTAATATCATGGTGGATTTGGATTATAACTATGCTTCAGGCTCTCGGCATTTCATTTCATTTCAAAAGTGTTTTTCTTTCACTTACACACACATATACACAATTATTATTGATTCTTTTCTTTAGTTGGCAGAACAATGGCCTCCAAAGTTGTTCATTCCCTAATCCCTGGAACCTGTGAATCTGTTACCTTGCATGGCAAATGGAACTTTGTATATGTGATTAAGGATAGGGACCTTGAGATGGAGGGGTTATCCAAACTTAAGTGAGCAGGCTGGATCTAATCACTGGAGTCCTTAAAGCACAAAAACTTTCCTGGTTGGGTGAGAAAGATGAGAGGGAAGGAAGGGGAGAAATTCAAAGCATGAGAAAGTCAATCCACCATTGTTGGCTTTGAAGATGAGGGACACAGTAATGGGTCTCAGTTCTCCAACTGCAATGAACTGAATCTTCCAACAATCCAAGTACAAGTAAACATTCTCCCTTATAGTTTCCTGAAAGAAACATAGCCCTGCAGATGCCTTTATTTTATCATACCTTCCTACTTCTGATGTCAAGAACTGTATGATAATCAATTTGTTTTGTTGAAACTGTTTGTGGTAATATATTATAGCAGCATTAGAAAATTAATATATGATCTTAATCAAAAGTCTGCTTTAATAGAGTATGTGAGCAACTTTGAAGACTTATGTGAAATACTTGTTGCAATTACATGGTAAACATAGAGATCTATTAGATATGGAATGTTTATTTAAATCTTAGTAAAGCCAATCAGATTATAGAAATACCAAAGTATTGATTTTGAATGTGCTTATGCATCTCACATAAGATTTAGCATGAAGTAAGTAAATGCTTCATTTTATGCATTTGTGAAAATCTTTTAATGATGCAGACTCCATGTCCTGTCTTGGTACTATATGATGGGGAATTATGATTTACTTTATGTTGTGAGCCAGCACCGTCCAATGGAAATAATATGCAAACTACGAGTGAATAACTTTAAAATTTTCTAGTAACTACACACAGCAAAGGAGTAATAGGAAGAGATGAAGTTAATTTAAATAATGTATTTTAATGAACTCACTATAAACAAAGTATTAAAGTGATTTCAACAGGTAATCAACAAAAACATTATTAATGAAATATCCTAAATTCATTTGAAGTACGAAATCCTTGAAATTTCTCATATATTTTACATTTATAGTACATCTGGACTAACCAAATTTTAAGTGTCAATAGCCATGTGTGGCTGGTGGCTACTCTGTTGAGACAGCAGATCTTTTTGCAGAAGTATCACACCACCAGAGTTTTCAGTGACTGTTTCTATAGTTGTAAAAGTGCTACTCTTAGAAAAGGTAACAAAAGAAAAAGAATTCTTAGGTCAGGGATATCTAGAGCTCTATCATTGTGCTCTCATTTCTGTGGTTATCCAGCAAAATATGCAACTAGGATATTAGAAAAGAAACAAAGTTTCTGGCATTTTAGAAAGAAATAAAGTTTCCATATGTGGAAGATTTTATTTTCCACAGATTGCCACAGAAATATCTTGTGTTTTACTTATTCTTCTATGGTATGACTTGCATTTTTTTCTATTACTAGGTGAAGTTTAATTTCATTCTTCTTAATTCTAGGTTGATCTTAATTACTTCTTTGACCAACTAAATGTGAGAGAAGTGACATTCTAGGATTTTAGAGGTTAGGTCATAGAAGCCTTTCAGTTTCCAGTCGAGTCTCTTAGAATACTCAGTCAAGGAACAGTCCCTCTCAGAATGCAGTTGCTAGGCTGTAAGAAGCCCTGCTTGTGTGGAAAGGTTGCAAACAGGTAGGCATTCTGGTTGATGAACCCAGCTGAATTTCTAGCCAAAAACCAGAGTCAGTTGGCCGCACTGTGAATGTGGTCTTGGATGTCCAGCCCACTTGAATCCTTGTGGCTCCAGCTGCAGTTGCACAGAGACTGGATGTGTGAAATCTCAAATGAGTTCAGTCAAACTTCAGAACCATTAAAGACAATAAAAAGTGATTGTTTTTAACTTCTAGGTTTTGAGGTGACTTTTTATACAGCAATAGATAATCAGAATACTGTAGAATCTGGTAAGCAAAGATTTCACTTTAAGAACATAAAGGATTAGAACTATCCTATTAATAAATGAAGGAAAAATCTAAAAGATACAGAGAATGAATTAGCCCCAGTAACCATAGAGATCAATGTCAAGAGTTATTAACAGTTTGTAAGGAAAAATGAAAAACTGATATCAATAAGCAGAAGCATGTAGGTTATATTTAGTTTATCCCCACAAATATTACATTCTTTTTAAAAATGTTTTTAAGTTGTTGATGTACCTTTATTTTACTTGTTTTATTTATATGCAGTGCTGAGAATTGAACCCAGTGCCTCACACATGCTAGGCAGGTGCTCTACCACTGAGCCACCACCACAGCCCAAATCTTACATTCTTTAAGTTCCCACTAAAAATAAAAAGCTCTGTAGTGTCATAATAGAGGTCTAAAACAGGTGAAGTGTATTTAATTATAAGGGTCAAGAGTCCAAAGTCCAGTGTGAAAACAGACTAAAAAACCTGGGTAAACTACGTTCTGGCAGAATTCTATTTTAACAAGTTTGTGTTTAGATGGATTTATGCTATAATGATATCTGTAGTTGGATTTAACAAGCTACTTAAAACTTTTCCAGGTGATCCACAATTGATATTCCCAAAATGTACTTGATGATCACCTGTTCTCTTTGGTGGTATTGAATCAGAATCATTGAATACTAAGTGATTATATAATTTATGCTGCAGAACAATCATAGGGAAATGTTCATTTAGCTTTTTAGAGTTACTAACTTTCCCTTCCTTCTTGGAAATTTTAAGTGTAGTAGCAGGGGCTCAGAAAAAACAAGGAATATGCAAAGATAATACAAAGTTGGCAAGACTTTAAGTTTGGCAGTTGGCTTACAAATGAGGAGAGAAAAATAATTAATTCTTTTGTTTGGTGCATAGCAGAGATGGGATAATTACTATTTGTGTTAATTATGTTGTCTTTGGTGAAAACAGAAGCTCTTCCTAATTTTACAACTCTGTTAGAAGTATTGATGGCTCATTTTATTTGGATTTTTGACTTTTATATAAAGCCTAGAAGCTTGTAAAAGCTTGTAGAATTAACTGAATCTACTTCATGACTGCTTTTATTTTATATTCAGCTGTTTATACTCCAAGGGAAATCTCCTGGTCTTCTCTCATTTTTGGATTATTATAGTGTCCCTGGAATGTCTCTCCCAGACTAGAATCTAAGATTTTAAAAAAATTTTTATTTTGAAATAATTATAAATTCACAAGGAGTTTCAAAGATAGTACAGAGAGTTCCCATGTACCCTTTGCACAGTTTTCTATGTGGTATGCATTAAGTTAGTAAGATATCAAAACCAAGAAGTTGACTTGTTGTTCAGTAGTTAAGTGGCTAATTCTAACACATGTATGGATTCATGTAAACATCACCATGATGAAGATGCAGAGATATGCATTAACACAAGTATCTTCCTCATGCTATCCCTCTTTACCTCTCCTTCTCTTACCCTAACAATACTAACTTGTTCTCCATTTCAATACGTCTGTTATTATTGAGTGTTTTATGGATGGAATAATACAGTGTGTACCCTTTTGAGACTTTGTTTCCTTTATCCCAATGTCATACAGCTCCATCCAAGTTGACATATGTGTTAATAGTGTTTTTTTTAAATTGCAGAGTAGTATTCCATGGTATGAATGTACCATAGCTTATTCAATTTTTGTAGGACATTTGGTTGTTTTTAATTTTTGCCTATTACAAATAAAGTTTCTGAGCCAGGTGCATTGGCACATGACTGTAATCCCAGTGGCTCGAGAGGCTGAGGCAGAGAATGGCGAGTTCCAAGCTAACCTCAGCAACTTAGTTAGGCCCTAAGCAACTCAGTGAGACCCTGCCTCTAAGTAAAATATAAAAAATGGCTGGGAATATGGCTCAGAGCTTAAGCATTCCTGTGTTCAATCCCTGTTACAAACAATAACAACGACAATAACAAAGTTTCTATTGTGAATTGAGCTGCTATAAACATTGATGTGGCTGCATTACTGTAGTACGCTGATTTTAAGTCCTTTGGGTATAAACTGAGGAGTGGGATAACTTGGTCAGAAGGTGGATCCATTCCAAGTTTTCTGAGGAATCTCCCTACTGCTTTCCAGAGTGGCTATAACATTAACAAGATAGCCACCATTACCCTATGTACATGTATGATTACATGAATGGTGTGAATCTATGTGTACAACCATAGAAATGAAAAGTTGTACCCAATTTGTGTGCAGTGAATCAAAATGCAGTCTGTAAAAGTAAAAAATAAAAAAAGTTTCTCTGAATACTTATATAGTCTTTTGTGTGGATGTCAGTTTCTATTTCTCTAGTATAAATGCCCAAATTTATGATAGCCAGATTATATGGTATGTAATCTTTAGTTTTTAAGAAACCATGAAACTATTTTCCAGAGCAACCACACTATTTACATTCTCAACAAAGAACTAAGTTGATCAATACTTTGAGCATCATTTAGTATTTCCACTCTTTTAAGTGTACTGATCTACGTGCATCTTACCATGATACACATACTTATCAAAATTATCTGATGACTAGTGATGTCAAACATCTTTTGGGTGTTTATTTGCCATTAATGTATACACTTAAGTGAAATGATTTGTGATATTTTGGGGGGGGGGCAGTTTTCTAGTTTCATTATTTATATTTTACTGTTAATTATTGAAAGTTCTTTATATATTATATACATGAAAAATGAGGTTTGCAATTATTTTCTTGCAGTTTGTGGATGATAAAATCAGTTTTTTTTTCATTTTTTTCCTTATATATTACCTTTTGTATCTTAGTTGTAGGTCTCAAATTTTTTTCCTTAAAGTTTTATAAATGTACATTTTATATTTACCCTTACTTTAATGATTCATTATGAGTTAATTTTTTATGAATGTGAGACTTTTCTCAAAATTCTTGAGTTTTGCCTATTGATATTCAGGTGTTCTTGCACTATTTGTATGGAAGACTATTCTTTCTCTGTTGAATTGCTTTCATACCTTTGTCAAAAATTCAGTTTGTTATACTAGTATGGAACTATTTCTGTGTTCTTGAATCCATTTCTCTGAACTATCCTTTTATTATTTGCCTGTCCTATTGCCATTACCATACAGTATTGATTGCTGTAGCTAGCTAATCTTCCTATTTTATCTTCCTGTTCCAAAGTTGTTTTTATCAATTATAGCTCATTTTCCTGTAAATGTGTAAATGATGTAAATTTAGAATAATATTTTCTACATTATAAAAAATTTTGCCTAGATTTGATAACAATTATAAAATTCTATATATAATTTGGTAGAATTGATATCCTTACTATGTTGAGTTTTCTAATTCATGAACATGGTATGTTCCTATGAATTTAGATTTTTGATTTCTTTCATCAGATTTTCATAATTTTCAGCACAGAAATCCTGTACTTGTTTTGTTAGACTTATACCTAATTGTTACATTTTTTCAAGCATCATTTATGGTGCTGTATTTTTATTTTCATTTCCACATATTCATTACTAATATGTAAAAATACAATTGATTTTTATATATTTATCTTACATTCTATAACTCAACTGAAATTGCTTATTAGTTCAAGGATTTTTTTTTTGATGGATTCTTGGGATTTTTCTATGTATACAATCATGCCATACCTGAATAGGGACCGTTTTATTTCTTCCTTTAGAATTTGTATGCATTTTAAGTTTGTTTTCATGCCTTATTTCTCTGGCTAGTAATTCTAGCAACATGGTGAAGATATGTGGTGAGAACTGATATCTTTGCTTTGTTGCTGATCTTACGAAGAAAGCATATAGTTTTTTCCCCATCAATATAATGTTAATTTTAAATGTTTTGATTGTGGACTTTTAAAATTCAAAGTGTAGAACTTGCCCTCTATTCCTAGTTTTCATTATGAATGGGTGTTGAATCTTACCAGATAAAATTCACTAGTTGGCATTATTTTTTGCTTTTTTTTTCCTGTTAATATGTTGGATTGCCTTGATTTTTGAATGTAAAACTAGACTTTCATCCTTGGAATAAACCTTACTTGGTCATAGTGTTTACTTTATTTCACATATTACTGAATTTGTTGATAATATTTTGTTAGGAGTATTTGTATCTATATTCATGTAGGGTATTAATTTCTAGTTTTCTTTTGATATCTTTGTTTTTGATATGATAATAATGGCTTCAGAAAATGAATTGGAAAATACTCCTTTTTCTTCTATCTTCTTAAAAGGTTATGTAGAACAGGTATTCATTACTTAAACATTTGTCAGAGTTCTCCAGGAAAATCATATGGGAATGGAGATTACTTTTTCAGGAGTTTTACAATTGCAAATTCAATTTTCTTAATAACTATGGGGCTATTTAAATTGTTTCATGGAGGTGGTTTGTATTTTTTAAGGAATTTGGTTCATTTCAATTAACATGTCAAATTTGTATGCACAGAATTGTTTGTACAATCTCTTACTATCCTTTCGATGCTATGGTTATATCCCCTTGTTTCATTGCTGATATTGATAATTTATATCTTCTCTTTATTTGCCTGGCTAGAATTTTATCAAATTTTCTTGATAGTTTCAAAGAACCAGCTTTTTGTTTTATTGAATTTCACTATTTTTTATTTTCAATTTCACTTTTTTCTCTGTTATTTCTATGTTTCCTTCCTTCTACTTGCTTTAAATTTATTTTGTTCTTAATTTTATAGAACTTTGAAGTATAAGATTATTGATTTGAGATGTTTTTACTTTTTAAAATATAAGCAGTTAATGGCTACTTCCCATTTCTTCTCCTCTGCTCGTAGCTACCACCTATTTTATCCCTGCTTCTACATTTTTTACTTTTTTATATATCTCATAAATATAAAATAATACTGCAAATAATACTTGTCCTTCTGTGATTTTCTTATTTCACTTAGCATATGAGGTCCTCAAGGTTCATCTGTGGTATATGATACTTTTTAATGTGCCCTTGAATTTATTTATATTTTTTTATTGATGGTCCCTGACCTACAGTAGTATGACTTACAATTTTTTTGGCTTTACAATGGTCAGAAAACACTGTGCATTCGATATAATTATAATTTAATATTTATTAACTGTATGTTAATGATGAGTATCCACATGACTGCTCCACTTTTCACTTTCAGTATAGAATTCAGTAAATTACATGAAATAGTCAACATGGTAATAAGTTCCTTAGGTTATTTTTTTTCCCTTTGCCTTATACGTTCCAGACCAGTTCCTAGAGAATCTAGGCATTCCAGAGATGCCAATGAGTGCAGACCAAAACAACACCCCTACGAAAGCCAGTTCTCTTGAATTGAGGGACAAAGAAAGAGGAAGACCAGAAAGAAAAAAAAAAATTTAGACAGTGATCGTTCTATTCCAAACAAAACCATGGAGCAGACTTTGGCCCTAACACCATAGCAGTCAGAAAATGCTCCACTTAGTGAGGAGACAGAGTAGTGTCAAAAGAAGCTAAGTATGGAGCCAAACTAATGTGACCCCTTTCTGACCACCCATGGTTTTAGTGATGTGGAGCTTGAGCTCATCCCTTCAAACTTGGTAACAAGGTGCCACGTCTTTTGTCAATTGCCACAATGTCAGAGGAGGCTGGTGGAGACTCAGGACTTAACATCACAACCAGTCCACTCCTATCAAGATATCAGTGGAGATGATGAAGGAACAGCAATGAGTCATTCATGACACTGCCAACCAGGGTGATATTAGCAGAGGTATTATGGGGTCACATAAACGCCCATCCCTTGCTGGTAATAGCAAGGAAAGTCTCTTGATTTTGATGACAGTGGAGGACAGCTGAGTAACCTAGACTTCCATACCAACTGGCAGTAAAGAGATCTCTCCTTAAAAGAGAAAGCCAGCTGAAAACAGATAAGTATTTTAAAGCAGCCATCATAAAAATTCTTTAATAAGTAATAATGAATATACAATTTTAAAAAATAGAAAATTTCAGCAAAGAAACAAAGTTTCAAGAAAGAAATGAAAAACAAAGATTAATTAAATGTAAATTTTAGAATTCTTTGAGCAGTCTGCACTATAGAATGAAGGTAAAAGAGGAAAGGATAAGTAAATTTTATCATAGTACAGTAAAACTTATTCAATTAGAACTACAGAAAGAAAATATGTTTTAAAATGCATAAAGGTGTAGGGACAAAAGTTCTAACATTTGTGTCATCTGAGTTACAGTAGAAGAGAGAAGTGTATGTCTGAAATGTATTTAAGAAATAATGGATTAAAATATCTCAAATGTAGAAAAAGATACACTGAAAGGGCTGAGCAAATTCCAAACAGTAAACCCAAAGAAATGCATGTTTGGACATATCATAGTCAAACTTCTGAAAATAAAGATAGACAAGTCCTGGGAGCAGAATGAAAGAAATGATGCATTATCAGTAGGGTGAAAACATTTTGAATGAGAAGATATCTATATATCTATACATAGAAATATAGATATATTCATATATATATTCTCATTAAAACATCCATATAATATTTTATATATAAAGATATATATCTTTAAGACATTATAAATATAATGTTTTATATATACATATATACATATTTATAGTGGTCAAACAGAGGTACTATAATTGTCTTCAAATGCTGAATGGAAAGGACATAATTCAGCTAATCATTAGTAATTCAGCTAATCATTAGTAATGAATAGAAAAACAAAACATTCCATGATGAAGAAAAACTATGAGAATTCGTCATCAGCAGAACCAAGCTTCCACTCCCACCCCAAATAAAGTGGCCTTGGAAATTCCCCAAACAGAAAAAAAAAATGATGAAAATAGATCCTGGGGACATCAGCAAGGTGCTGGAATAGGAAGGTCTAAATCCTCCTTCTCCCAATGGATATATATATACACAATACATAGAACAATTAACAATTTTACTTAAATCAGGGGTGCTGTTGCATGCTTGTAATCCCAGTGACCCAGATGGCTGAGGCAGGAGGATTGCAAATATGAGGCCAGCCTAAGCAATTTAGTGAGACCCTGTCTCAAAATAAAACATAAAGGACTGGGGATGTAGCTCAGTGACAAAGCATTCCTGGGTTCAATCCCTAGTACAAAAACAAAACAAAACATTTTGACTTAAGCTGAATGTAGTGGGTATAGGACTAGAGGGGACCAAAAATGAAAGAGAACTATAGCAAAAGCCTTGTAGCTGGTTTGTATAATGAAAAGGTAGGACTAAATGACTTCTATGTATGTCCATTTGAGTTAAAAATTCATAATTGTTTTATTCTAGAAATCTCCAAACATCCAAGTGTTTTCCTTTTCTCACAATAGCCTTATTTAATCTTTGTAGTGCTAGTAAATCAAAGGTAAAGATTTTATTGGATTTGTAATCCAATGAGAAATAACGGCTCTCACAAACATGCCTGACTTAATGACTCCTGCTGAGGTTGAATTGTGAGATGTCATCCATCTCCTCTCTGAAGTATGAATTGTAGTTTAGTGGAATTCCTTGCCCTTAGGGAGTTGGTAATATCACCTTAGGTATGACTTTAAGAAAAAAATAGCCCACTGATAATATATTTTAAGACAGAAGGGAATAAATTGCAGGTTATTTATATATTTATTTTCAGCTAGCTAGTTGAAATTACATGAATAATATTTTATTCTTATCATAAATTTATCAAATATTTATATATTTACTTATAATTTATATAGACTTATTTAAATTTTAAATAAAATATTGATATATATGTATTTATATTTTATAATTCTTATCTATTGGATGTTTTTCAAAAAACAAGATTTTTAAAAATTGAATGTTCTATCTAGGTTTGGCTGCTATTTAACAAATGAAGATATTTCATAACAGATTTCACCTTTCTCCCTGAAAGATGATAGGCAAAATAAAATATTTGATAAATATAATTTTTTTATGTTCCTTGAATACTTTTATATTCCATGTTCTTTCTTGTCTCTTGTGGGTAATTCTAAAATCCATAAATTATAAACATAGTCACAACTGTTTTTAAACAGGAACATTTGCAAATTACAAAAAAAATAACAATACAATAAAATACAAAGCAATTTCATCTGTTGAGGCACTTTAATTAGTTAAAGAAAGAAAACGATGTCTTGGTACCAAATAAGAGGTAAAAGATACTTCATTACATATCCTCTTAAAGCCAAAAGTAAAATAAAATACACATAATACAAATATCCACTCATGATTCATGTAATTCTGGTGTGTTTAATTGGACAAAGAGTGGGTTAGAAAAATTACTGTTGTCAAAGAACTTTGGGTTTAAATTCCAAGTGATATTTACTTTCTCAATTCCCTTTGGCAAATTTTGCAACTTTTCTAAAACATGATTTTCTAAACTGAATGAAGGAATAATAAAATTACCTGGTAAGATTGTTTTGATGATAACATGACATAAAGTATGTAAAACTGTGACTTTTCAAATCCTGGCTGAACATTATGATCACTCAGGGAAACTTAAAAAATTCTCAAGCCAAGGCCCCACCTCTGACCAATTCAGTCAGACACTCCAGGGATAACATTCATGCATCAGAATATTTTTAAAAGATCCCTGGGTGATTTTAATGTGCAGCCAGAATTGAAAATTGCTGATATAATAGCATTAGCGAAGCGCCTTGCTTATGGTAGGCATATCATGAATGTTAGATCTATTCTCTTCCTTTTACATGCTAATTGCCCTTAATTTATATAAAACTTAGGTTCTGTTTGGAAAGATAAAACATAAACTACATGTAAGATTTAGTGAAAGATAGGAAAAGGTATAATAATTCTTTGGAGCAAACTATAATAAATGGAAGCTATTTTGTAGATAATTAACGTAGCCCCTTTAGAGTTAAATGTTGAAATTTAATTTAGCTTACCATATTATATATCAAAAGAGATTTAATTAAAATATGCATAATTATAAGAGTGGGAAGCATGGATGAATATGGAAATTAATTATTCATTTGCCAATGCTTAAGTTTTATGATACTTTAGAAATATTTGTCATTTAAGCCTTCATTTTTATATGCATTTCATGTAATAGTATTATGAAAAGATCTGCATTTATAATTACTAATTATGACACTAAATCCAACTTATTTTTTTTTTATCCAGTTTTTTTTTTATCTTTCTCCCAGTTTGAAAGGCACTTGATCTTGAGGTCAACTTACACTCATTCTTCTCATATTTTAAGTATAACCAATTACTCAGTTTCTTATTTCATATATAATCTAATATTTTCATATCTTATTATATGGAGACTTGATCTTTCAGTAACATGTGTCTGGGAAACCTTAAAGAAGAAAAGTGCGAGACCAAAGGAAAGAATTTCTAGGTCCACTTTATGCTTCTACTTCAAATAGTAGCTCTGTTCTCCTAGTCATATATTAAAGTTCTGTGTAAAAGAACAAAAGGTTCAAAAGGACAAAAGGTTTCTATGCTAAAAAGAAAGTTTGACAAACACAGATTCCAACTATAGACTCTTGAAGAACTAAAGCTAAAGTGTTCCTCTGGTTGAAAAAGGAAAAACAATGTTAACGACTGGCTTCCTACTTTCACTTAGGGATGAGACTGCCTTTGTCAGGAAAATATTTTGATAAATGACTTAATGGATGCAATTGGAGGGTATGAGGGAACAGGAGATAAAGCATGAGAGGGAAAGCTTAACTATTCTGCAGTGTGAGGCAGAATGGAGTAAGGGGAAACTGTGAGAAGAAAAGAAGCACAGAAAGGGAATGACGCAGCCACATGTGGAGTGGCCAGAATGACTTTTAAGAATAAGAATTTTGAATGAACAATATTAAGATTGCATTCAATAATATAAATTCTCTTCCTCAAAGCTTCAATAAAGCTGGCTGAACACCAATTTTTATTTGGTGTGCGTTTATGGAGAAGGGCTGATTTCTACATATGAATCCTGTTTTGAGAGTGTTGTAATACTTTTTCAACTGGACTGCTTCGATGAGAGCAGAAACTTAGGTGTTTGAGCATATAAGTCTGTGGTGACTTGTAGAGACCTTGTAAAAATGCATCAGGCTTTATATAAGTCACAGGTGAGGAATTTGAACTACAGTCATGTGCCACATAATGACATTTTGTTCAACAACAAACCATATATCCCATAAGATTGCATTGCCTGATGACTTCATAGCTATCTTTATTTGTGTAAGTATATACTGTGATGTTTGCACAATGACAAGATCTCCTGATTTTGCATTTCTCTGAATGTTTCTCAATTGTTAAGCTACACATGACTGTATTTATTATCTAGGGTAGAACTGGAAGGATAACTTGAGCTGATAAGTTGATGAGTAAATAAAGAAGATGAAATTTGGTCATCTAAGTCAAAGTGTTTTATGTTTATAAACCTACTTAAAGTGAATTGATCAATTTTGAACTTTTCCATATGATATTTGGTGTCATATTATTGTTAATAACTCTTCTTGTTCTCTGTAATAATAAAGGAATAGTGAACATTGCAATTGTGGATTGTGATGAATAATTTTTAAAGGTTTATTTTTGAATTGATGTAAAAATTGCACATATTTATGAGATATCATGGTTTTTCAGTGCACATATACATTGGGTGATGTTCCAATTGTTGAAAATATTTTTCTTCTCAAACATTTATTATTTCTTTGTGGTAGACTTGTTTAAAAATCTTTTCTTCTAGCATTTTTGTAGTATATGGAACATTATTATTATTACACATTATTCTTACATCTAAATGTAATTTAATATCCATTGGCCAACCTTTCTTTGTTCCTTCCTCCTTCCTAGTCTTCTCATCCTCTGGTAACTACTATTCTGTTCTTAATTTCTATAAGGTCAACTTTTTCAGATTCTACATTTGAGATCAGAAGGTATTTATTTTTTATGTGTTTGTCTTATTTCATTTAGCATAATTTCCTTTATGTTGTCACAAATATAGTGTTTCATCCTTTTGTGGCTGTATAGTATTCCATCTTATATATGTATCACATTTTCTTTATTCATCAGTTGATGGACATATAGGTTGATTATATTTCTTAGTTCTTATGTATTGTGCTGTGATAAACCTAGGAGTACAGATGTCTCTTTGACATATTGATTTCATTTCCTTTGAAAATATATCCAGTAATGGAATTGCTGAATCATGTGGTAGTTTTAAGTTGTTTTTTGAGGATCTTTGTACTGTTTTTCATAATGGCTATATTAACTTACATTCTTATCAACACTGTGCATGGGTTCTCTTTTCTGCATCCACATCCTTTCTAGTACTTGTTATCTTTAGTCTTTTTGATAATAGCCATTCTATTGGGGTAAGGTTATATTTCATTATGGCTTTTATTTGCATTATTGATGTTGAATATTTTTTCATATACCTGTAGGCCACCCATATGTTAATCTTTTTTTGGAAAATGTCTGTTTTGGTCTAGTGCCCATTTTTAATTGCATTATCTGGCTTTTATCATTGAGTTGAGTTCCTTACATATTCTGAATTTTAACCTATTCTCAGCTGAGTGGCTTGAAAATATTTAATACCATTGTGTAGGTTGTCTCTACACTTTGTTGATTGTTTTCTTTGCAGAAGCTTTTTAGTTTGATATAATCCCATTTGTTTGTTTTCCCATTATTTCTTGTATGTTAGGGTCTTATAAAAAAAAAATCCTTGCTCATTCCAATGTCCTCAAGAATTTCCATACGTTTTCTTCTGTAGTTTCATAGTTTCAGATCTTGTATTTAAGTCTTAATTCATTAGTTGGAGCCCTAGTTTCATTTATCTGCATATGGATATCCAGTTTTTACAGCACCATTTTTTGAGACACTGTCCTTTCCTCAGTGTGTGTTCTTGGCGCTTTCTTGGAAGACCTCTTGGCTCTATATGTGTGAGTTTACTTAGAGGCTATGATGGAAAATTTAATGGCAGATGAAAATTCAACAAAAAGGCAAAATGATATTTGAGGATTCTCTTTACTGTTCTGTATGCTTGGATGTGTTATTTAGGGGAAATTTTTGAAAAAGAGAGGCCTTTTTCTTGTTTTATCTGAACAGTAGAAATATTAGAGAAGCAAGCCTTATCTGAAACATGATCTCAAGAAGATAAAAAATGTCATTTTGATTTCTAGAAGACACCATACATAAAGTATTTGTGTTTTGAAGACCAATTTGGGAGTTCACCATTTGTGCATCATAGAAAAGAACTTCATTAGTTATTAGAGAAAAAAATTGAAGATGTATAAGTAGAGGTGGAACTTGAGATGGGGTGATATCTGTTGCCACTGATGTTATCCATCTCTCTCCCTCTCTCTCTCTCTCTCACACACACACACACACACACACACACATAAAAGACCATTCATAAAGATAGAAAATGAAGAATTTTACATAAGTTTTTCTTTATTCTTCTCTTCATACAAACAAAATAAGGTTGATAAATCTGCTAGACAGATGTGTTCTTGGTGTCTTTACTTCTCTCCATGACTCGGCATTTGCAGATAATGGAATCTGTCCATAGTTTTATTACCCTATTTATCACTGGCTTTGAGCTAGTAAATGCTCATAAGTTTTGCATTGTGCAGCATCATTTAATAGAGAATGTTTCTCTGACTGCTGAAGACATGTAATGATCTCAGCTCTGATATTATTGCGAATCTTCTTAACTCCATTTTGTTTGGAAACCTAAATTTGGAATGATATAAAAATTGGATTCATTCCCTTTTGGAGAAACTCCAAAACAGTTGCTAACATGATCTTTGTGAGATGAGAGGCAGTCACATTAAAGTGGAGATGAATATTTTGTTCCTCAAATAAATTAGCCATTTAGCATTTAATCAAATAACCAAAGTAGAATCATATTCTGATTAAAATTGGAATTTATATACATTATGATTCTTTTATATTTATTCATTTTTCACATATACTTAATGACTCATATATTCATTTAATATATTAACTTATGTAATATATTAAATAATTTATTTCAGATAAAATAATTTGTTAACTTATTTAACAAATTAAATGTAGATATCTAAGAAACATATTTGAAGTTTGCAAATCAAAACTCCACAGAGCTTCCAAATATACATTTATCATTCATCAGGATAGCTAATTGAAAGTAAAGATGACTTCTATTTAAACTTTAATTATTAAAAATAATTTTTCTCTTGAAGTAAACATAGGAGACATATTGTTTACATGCATAATTAACATCATGTAAATTGATCTTTTATTTCTATACTTAGTAGTTTTTAATAATATCTTTAGATGCTTTGATTTAGAGAAGTCATTTCAAGTCAATACACATTGAAATCTTTTGAAACATAAATTCGTGAACAAGGCTACTTATTTATCGAAATTTTAAATAAAAATGTCTCATTATTTGTTGTTTACTAAATCTTAAACTCAGAAACATTTGTCAAAATGCCAGAGTAGGGGCTGGAGTTGTGGCTCAGTGGTAGAGCACTTGCCTGGCATATATGGGGCCCTGGGTTCGATACTCAGCATCACATATAAATAAATAAAATACAAGACACATTGACAACTAAAAAGATATTTAAGAAAATGCCAGAGTATTTTGATAGCATATTACACTGAGAAAATGTAAGGGAGTTTGATCAGGGGTAGGACTCACATTCTTAGAACATTAATTATGGGTCGTTTCCTGTGCTATGCATTTTACATACTTTCATGCATGTGCTCTTTATAGAAAAATCTGATTCTAGCATCAGTGGTATTGGACAAGCTACTTAACCATCTTCATGTACAAATTGGTTAAGTCTTTCAACAGGTGGTTAGTCTGAATTTAGAAGTTTTATATTACCATTCTTTCCTTTGGTTTCCTGCTCAAATTGTTCTATCATCATAGTTGAGTGAGATAAGAATTTACATTTTGCAATCCATGATTGTTTCTAGTACCTTGTTGTATGTGGGTTATGTTTCACCAAGACATATGTAAGTGAAAAATAAGTAACCATCATGATTTCTGGGAAACTGAGAATATCGTATGGACTTTGTTTTGGGCATTAACTTTGAAAATGATATTTTATATACGCTCCTGTTTCTTTTATTTTTGCATTACCTAAGTGTTGTTAACAATGGCCACAATAGAGACCTCAATTTTGAAGTTAGTCATAGGATAATTTTCCCTTTAACAAATATATTTAAGCTTTATTTTTTGCTACTTAATATACTGAAGTTTAGAAGAATGTGAAACATGAGAAATTCAGCTTGAAACCATGAACTACTTACACAAACTCACTTCTTACAGCTTAGATGGAAGTTCTGTGGTGGATTTGCTCCATTTCTTGGCAGTAATGCTTACTGAAAACTGTATTACAGATTATCCAAAAACCACTACATTGTTGAGCACTTTAATCTTTACCCAGAAGATTTTGACCTTGGGTCACATCAGCTGTCTTATCAAAGAAGATAGTAGTATACTGGATGATGAGGAAATCTTGAAATAGTATGCTTGTCAGTAAATGTGTCCTGTGGAAAAATTTCATATCTTTATTCTTATTGCATGTTAAGAGATATTTTTTTTTCCTGAAGAAATACAGTGAGGACAGACTAGCATTTCTGGCAAACTGGAATTGAAATTGGGGGAATTGAAGTCTTTTCATTAGAGCTGTATGATCTGGTGTGAAGAAAATCATGCTTCTACTTGCTCCAATTTATACAAAGTTCTAAATGATCTTATTACTCCCATACATGTGACAGTGCAGGTAGAATCAGTTTTTTTCCTGCTGTACTGTCTTGGGCACACATTGGAGAATCATATCAAATTCAGTCAGGACCTCAGAGAGGTTGCTGGCTACTCAGGAAATATATTCTTCTTTCTAAAGCTGAGTTAATTTCTAGGAGGATGGCTGAGTGGAATGAGAATGTCAGTTTATAAATCCTAGAAACAATGCATGTGGAAATTTTTGTGTACATGTATGTCCTGAAGCCAATTTCCCTCTATGGATTCTTTCTTCTTTTGCTAGTTCATAGAAAGCTTTCTTTATCCTATGTGTTCTCATTTTAAAAACTATATATGTATCATGTTACATAATTATGTGACTTTCTGTTACTCTTTTATTCATTCATGTGTCAGTGATTTTATACAGAAAAATAAGAGCTTGATTTGTGTGTAACACCTATGATTTTTACAAATTTCTGTTTAGAAATCACCCCAGCCCTTTTAATCAATCAAGCAATGTTGAAAATTCTCAAATTTCCCAAAAACATGAACAGAAAAATTGAAAATCAGTATGTTTTCTGATACTAAACACTTGGCTGATTGGTAAGGGGAATTCTATATGGCATGGGAAATATCTAGCCCTCCTGAAATTTTTTTTTTTCAAAAACCTGGAGAAAATTTTTGGTTGTGTCCTCCAAATTCTGGTTGATTTTTGGAGATTTGTTTTAAACATTCAGTAGGAGTCTTTAATCTCTTTCCTTAGTGGTCATAGTTAGTGTAGGATGATATTTAAATTGACCCATAAAAATTAAGTTTGAAATGGCATAATGTGCCTAGTCCTTTGGTAAAGCTAAGATTAAAATATGTCACAATTCAGGTAAGCTCTAAGATTCTGCTGCAGTTTCCTTTGCTGATTTTTAATTTCTTTAAAAAATCCTCTTCAGTGGCAATTCAATTGTATTGTGGAGATATAGGATTTAGAAAACTCCTGAGTTCCCAGGTTCCTTATAAGTAATTTGTGGGATTCTGAACAATTCTATCTCTATATTATATTTTTCATAGCTATATAATTACTTTTTAAAAAGCAAGGGATCATAAAACAAAATGAAATAACCCTTCAGATCCAGCCATTCCTGTACCATTTATTCTTTTATAAATCTTTCAGCAAATCACTGATTCATTGTTCAGTTTGCAGCATTTTCTTGGAGTTATTCTCAGTTAATATTTAAATGTTGTGGATTTTTGATAGTTGATTATACTGTGAAAAGCTTTCTCCCTTTTTTATCCCTGTTCCAGAAGGACCAACAGCTTATTCCTGTGCGTCTGAACAACAGTAGAAAATGAACAGCACTCTTGTGAAAGGATAAGAATGTCCCCTCTTCTCAAAAACCTGCTTTTACTCTTTCCTATCTTCCAAAATGGTACCATCAACATATAGATGAAAAGCCAAGATTGATGCTTGATTTCCCTCTTTCCTTTATCCCCACAGTATTCTATCATTGAGTCCTAAGGACTATATAAGACATATTCTGATGTACTTCCTGCCATTGGTATCACCACCACCTTTGTCTAGGCAGCCATCGTCTCTTGCCAACTGTTCTAAAATAGCCTTTGTTTTCCACAGAGGAGCAAAATTAAGCTTTTCAGTCTATTAGATAATGCCCTCCTTAAGACCCCTCAGTGACTTCCCAGGACACTATCATAAAATCAAAATTCCTTCCTATGGCACTCATAAGGCCTTATGTGATCTGGCCTAATTTTTCTATCTCCCTTTCAACAAGTTTCAACCCCACTGTCAGGCTCAGTTTCCTGAATAACCAAATCTTTTGCCTCCTTACAGATTCTGAACTAAATTTCATTTCAGAGATGCACGGAATTGGAAGTATGCAGCAGTGTTTGGTAGGTAGACCCTTGAGTTCTGATATTCCTTCTCTCAATTCCCCTAAAGCATAAAAGGCAAGAGGCCCACTCTTGGTAGATTGCTTGCTCTAAGCTGACTTAACACATAATAGAGGGCAACTCCCAAGTGGAAAAATATACATTTGTATTTTTTATTTTATGCGCCCCCCCCCCTTCTCTCTCTTCCATACCCACACCCTTGTACCCTTTGAACCACTTGTTTGCTACTTGCATAGTGAATGGAAATGAAGCAACCTTAAGTTCAGCCTAAGTTAATATTACCAGTCTTGAAACCAATTAATTTCATGCATAGTCTGCTTCAGTTCTTCTCTCTGATTTTCTCAGTTGGTCTGTTGTATAAATATCACAGTGAGAGAAAACTCTAATACCCAATCTAAAGCAGCCACTCAACTATTCTGTTACATCATCCTATTTTCAATTTTCTATGTGGAACTTATGCAATTCTGATGTTTTTCTAGTTTGTTTAGATATCCATTTCCCCTTCTATCATCCACTGTCTTCTTCCACAACCATATAATCTTCAGGATGTAATGGCAAAATTGACCTGGTTGTGAAATGAAATTACAAAAACGTTATGGTAAGAGTTCAATGCCTGGGGAAGGAGTCAGTTCCCCTCTCCTCTCTTGGGCTTTCTCCAGGAGGGTCCCTACCTTTTGCATTGTCAATAACTGCACTAAGAGTCTGACTACTCGCTCCTGAAATGTAATAGATGTCTGTGAAAAGAGCTGTTTCTTCTTATCTGTTCTGTGAGCATGCTTTATGTTAGAGACCCTGCACAAGGCCTTCAGACACATAGATTAGGAATTTTTTTTTTTAAAAGAGGAAAAAAGCCACAATGATAGAATGGATCTAAGATGATATCAAATAACCTATACATATTGTGAGAAACTGTGGATCAAGGCTCAGAGTTTTGGAGTGCTAATCTCCTCTGGGCCTGCTAGTATAAAATAAGTTTGGTTTCTCCTACTTTCCAAGTGCCAGCTTGTTGTTTCCAAAAGGAGAGTCAGACTTGTATGTCTTATTCACTGCTATGTTGTTAGCTTCAAGAAGAGTGCATGCAATAAATACTGAAGAAATATTTATTGATAAATTTCTTATTTTAAAGAATGATTTCAATTGTTGAATAACTTACCTTACTGAGATATTTAAATCAAAAGTACCCAGAAGTTCACTTATTACTACTATATCTTTTTTTTTTTTTTTTTTTTTTAAAAGGGAATTCTGGAATGAACGATTGACTTGTAGTTTGTGCTTCCATCCAATACAATGAATAAATTACTTTCATTTGAAAAATGTTCATGTCTCTTTAAGGACTTATTTTCTTTGTTTTGGTTATCTACATACAAATAGCAAAATAAAGTCCAGGATAAAAGTTTTAAGGTTGTCTGAATGAAATAGGAATAAAGTAATTCTATAGGAATCAAGAAAAGAAGTTGACTCCTCATTTTATAACTGGCACTGTATTGTGACCCAGGACAATTTTAGTTTTTCATCAAATAGTAGAGTTGTAAAAGAATTTTTGGTGTTTTAATAATTTTTGAGCTAGAGTAATTTTTGAATTAGGTTCTTGGAATTACAGTGAAAGGGAAGCACCTGGATCCTTTATTGAGTAGGCACCAATTTTAAATGTTTATGGGTGCCATTCACTAGCCTCAGAGAAAAGAATTCAAAGGTATTTAAATAAGATACCTTGAGAAATTCACAAAAAAGCAAGAAGACAGATTACTAATCTTTATGTAACATGCTACATTTTCTTTGTGCTCTGAGTAGAATGTTGTAGAAAAGTAGATGATGACGTGACAAATCCTGCTTAGGGGCTTTGGGGACATCTCCACAGTGAAATGTTTGCTTTATTAATATACTCACATTTTTTCCTTCAGTATACCACCTGAAGGAAAAAATCAAGGAAACAATTTATTTAAAGGTTAAATGCTTTTTGATCCAAATAACTGTACCTCTAGTAGTAGAATTTTAGACCAGTCATAATCAATGAAATAGATACTTCAGTAGTTGTTAAATCTTTTCCAGTGCTCCTGCCATCATAAGTTATGGGCCATTTTCGTTACTGTTATGTCCTAGTGATTTCCTGGTGACATTAACTGTTCAGCCCATTCATCCTGCTAGTCCTTGCTCTTATCCTGAGGTTATTGGAGCAACAATAGTAAATCTTTTATACATTTTTGATGCTTACCTAATTGGCAAGATACTAGTGATGAGTTCTGCTTCCTCAAGTGTTGAAGTATTGAAGTATAACATCAGAGAAGCGTACCAAGGCAAGCATACTAAGCTGGTTTTATTTAAAGGTAGTAGTATAGATTTCTCCTGGGAGGGAGATGGCGGCCATGGCTGATGTTCTAGAGTCCAAAGAAGTGAGTGTGCCCTACATCTTTTATAGATTAGGGTCTCTTTTGTTCTCTCCCCCTTATCTCTCTCCTTCCTGCCTACTTGATTAGGCCCAGGAAATGCCAGTGACATAGCAAAGAAGGTGCAAAGCAGATGCGGGATGGAAGGATCACAGGGAGGATTCAGGCTGGTAGGGGCCCAGGGGGCATTAATTAGTAACTCCCTGCTTCAGTTTTTTGGGAGGGGCAGTTAAGCAGGTAACCTTGGTGATCAAAAGGGCTTTGGAGACATTGACATTCCAATCTCCCAGGGGCAGTTTCCAACTTCTCAGACTCTGATGGCCTCCAGATTTCTTATTCTACATTAACTGCCTGTCCTCAATTCTGGTTTCACTAGGTTGTAAAGAAATGCTATTATTAATCTGAATGGTCAACCCACACAACTTCAATATCAACAAACTACAAGGAAGAGCTAATAATGTGATCACATTTTGGTGTTATTAAGCTCAGCACTAAGCAAAACTTTAAATTCCTGGGATGAGAGAAAAATACCTGTTTAGGAGAAAAGAAGGGTAAAACCAAAGAAGAAAAACATAAATATAGAATACTACACTGCCACCCCACACTAATCAGGTACATCCTTAAAAGTCACACAGTAGTACATATTGTATGATTCCTTTTGTATGACATGTCCAGAATTGGCAACTTTGAGGAGACAGAAAGGAGATTTGGTTGTCTGATGCTGGGGAGGAGGGGAGTAGGGAGTGACTGCTGATAGATATGGGGCTGCTTTCTGGGAGTGATTAAGTATTCTAAAATTGGTTGTGGTGATGGTTGCCCAGCTCTGACTATACTAAAACCCAATGCATTTAATACTTTCAATAGACAGATTGTACAATATAGTAATGCTATTTCAATAAATTTGATACTAAAAAAATAAAAAAAAGTCACATAGTAATGTTAAAATGTACTGTTTTTATTTCAAAGTTCACATATACTGAAGACCAGGACACAAAAGACAAAAATACCTTGTTTTTTTCATTAATCTCAAATTATTCTTAAAGCTTTTCATGTCCTGCTGTTAGATCCACCAGGCTGTTTGAAGAGTTATTATTGTGCTTTGACCTTGGAAGCAAAGGATACATTTTGGGCTTTAGTTCAGTATTTGTTTTGTTTGGTTGACAAACATTTAGAGAGTACTTACCAGTGCTGGTTACTGTTTTGAGAGCTTTATATATCATTTAATCCTCATAACAATTCTACAAGGTAGATGTTACTATTATTCGTTTTTCAGATGAGAAAACTGAGGCATAGTAAGGATAAATAGGTTGTAGAAGGTCACCCACTGGTCTACTCAAAAACCTTCTATTTCAGATGGTAGACTTTGTTGCCTCTCAGTGCTGCATTCATTCCAATAAACTTGGGTCCTGTTAGTGTAAAGGACTACAAATTGGAATTCAAATCACCACAATGTGTGATTTATTTTTAAAATTTAGCAAGATGAAAGATTTCAATTCAGTAAGAGATAGATATACTCTATATACTCTATATAAACTACAGTACATAATACTTTCAGAAATTTTTGGACATAAAGTATTTTAATTTGTTGACATGGCCCAGATTGCCTGAGCTGACAGAAACCTAAGAAAGTCTGACCTATGCAAACATCTCTCTTAAATCCCACCAACTTCGTGCTTATCATTCTATAGAATAATCATTATTTGTCTCATGACTTGGAAGTTCTAGATGATTACCAGCTATTCCCTTTTGAATAATTTAGTTTTTCTCTCTGAGATTAGTGTATGTGGATATTAAGATATGTATGTCTGTGATTTGGATGAAGAGGGTTGTGTATATAGTTTTATATGAATGCTTATTTAGATTCTGAAAGTAAAGAGAATGTAAGGGTGCTTATTTTTGCATCTTTTTGCTTCTGTCCCAGAGATAGAGATATATAGATACATAGGTAGATAGACTGACACTTAAAATATCCTCTATTATTTTCAAAAATTAGTACTTAGACACTTTCTGTGTGCCTATAGTTTATGAAACTATGGAGCTCATCTTAAAAAGTTGGCAATTCAAATTCACAGAGAACTATGCACTTAATACAGAGGAGCATAATTAAAAATTTGCTTTTCCCCAACTTTTCTTCATCAAATTCTCTTGAGCCAAATAATTTCAACATTATTGTACAATCTTCGAGGCAGTAGCTGATGTGTGCGCAGTTCATGGATCCACAGAAGATGATTGAGTAGAATAGCCAGTAATTCATGTTTGGATCACTTGGCAACAATTAAAATACCTTAGGAAACCCTTTCCCTGTCCCCCAGAAAATATTCTCTGAAGTGGCATTTTTCTCATTCTTCAAGGCAGAATGCATCCTCAATATGGTAATAACCAAGAACTGTAAATAAGTATTAGAGATACTTGTTGATTAAACATTTATCTTTTTCCACAGGTGGTGATTTTTTTATGTTAGTATTAGTTTAGTATAATAGTAAAAAAATCATATCTATAAGTGTAATAGTTATATGAAAAAGTAATCCCAATTCATTCTGTCATTGTTAAACTTTCTGTACCTCCCTCTGTCCCCTGACAACTCTTTTGGTTTAATTGATACATTCACTAGGACAAAGGAAGATAAATTACGGTGGAAAAGGAAGGTCCTCATCTGTCCTTTTGCCTTACCATGTAAAATTCAAAGTACACAGGAAGGGGGGAAATAAAGAAAAGCCCAGTCCTTCCTGCCTGAAGATTTGTGGGAAGAAATAAGAAAGAGGGAAAACAAGCAGGTCAGGTCACATTGCTTTTCCTTCCTTTCCTGGAAGCCTACATACCAACCAATACCATGATAATTATGGAAGAACCAAGAATATTGGGTTACTGGGGACACCACAGGGAAATCATGACAGAAGAAAAGTTCAGGTTTGCTGCCACTCTCAATATCAAGTAGTTGGTGGCCACCTAATATATAAAGGTTGGACCCAAGGAATGGGGAGGAGCAGAATTAGAGTATATAATCTCTGGCAGGTAGATTGAGAGACTAATTACAGTGAGTGAATCTCATTTGAATACTTGTGCTTTCATTTAGAAATGCAGACTCTTTAAATTTTCTTTCTTTTTTTTTTTTTTGGTACTATGGTTGAACCTAGGAGCCCTGAACCATTGAGCCACATCCCCAACCAGCTTCTTTTTTTTTTTTTAAACAGAGTCTTGTTAAGTTGCTTTGGGTCTCATTAAGTTGCTGAGGCTGGGCTTAAACTTGGAATCTTCCTGCCTCAGCCTCCTAAGTCACTGGTATTACAGGCATGTGCCACCATGGCCAGCTCAGAAATGCAGGCTTTTATCTTGTACTTAGGAATCAATATAAACACGTGAAACAATTTTATTTTTTTTATCATCTAAGATTTCCTAGTGACAATTTTCTCTCAAGAAGTACTTTGGCATATTTTAGGGGTGCTTTTGTTATTTGCTACCATAGGTTGCAGTTTATTCTGCCACAGTGATAATTAACCAAATGGTATGTATTCCAGTGGACTAAAGGAATAAATGTGTCTTGAAGTATTAAAGCCATAAATAAGAAATCAATTTCTAAGAGATGAACATGAATTTTTATAATATATTACAGTAGAAATCTCAAATTTTCTTTTTATTATAACAAAGCTCATTTTCCTGCTAACATAGTTTTAGAGGCCTGTCATGAGAGGAGTAACCAAGGGTAGAATGAAGCAAATGGTCCCAGTAGTAGGTCATGGCAGTTAATATCAAGGGGAAGTTTAGATGTAGAAAATAAATGGACAGGTTTTTCTCTGTTTGCAAGGAGTTTTCATGGACACATGGCTGAAAGCCATCCTTGAGTATCAAGATTCACTATCAGGACTCAAGTTCTTGGAAACTCTTAAGGGAGAAGAATTTCACAGTAAGAACTGGGGCATCAGGCAGTAAGAAATGAAGACATGAGATCAAATATGCAGTTACTGTAACAAAAGTCTCTTTCTTAGAACTAAGGTAAAAGATCAGGGTGGAACCAAGATAAAAAGTCAGAAATTCAGGAATTTCAACCTTCACACTCTCCCCAAATATGGGAAAGTTTCATGTCTGATTTGGTAGAGAGGAATAGTTGAAATGTAATGATAGAGTTTCTTGGAGTTTAAGTGATCTAGGGACTGAAAGTTAAGAAGTATACTTCTTTGACAAATATCCCTGTTCTCTTTCATCCATTTTTTAGAATCTTGGATGAGCATTAAATTATTTTGCCTTGTTCAGCAAATGTATTGTTTTTCATTGATTTACATAAAGATTAATTTTGTCAAAGATAAATTTTTACTTTGCCAAATATGTGTGGAATATCTAGCAAACTAAAATGTGTATACTCTAACTCAGCAATTTCAATCTTAGTAAAACAAGAAAAAAACCAAGTTGATATGTACACAAATATTTTCATATGTCCATGAAACTTTTTTTTTCCTGGGAGGAAACCCAGGAAATCTTTATAAGTGATGTTTTATCAGGAGATAGAACCTTGGAGGAGAGGTCATCCTATTTTCTAAAAAAGTCAATAGCCAGTTATTTGAGTGGGGTTGTGGACATAATTTTTATTTTATATGATAATCTTTCTTTTCTTCCTCCCTCCACCCCCAATATATACATAATATATACAATGTATATATTTACTAAAGAAAATGTTGTATAAAATGAATCTTCTGTTTGCAGAATGAGTTTGTTTTCATAAATCAAGTCTATGAGAACATTGTACCAAGCTGTTGCTATAAGTATTATACTAAATAACTAGCCTCTTATCATTTTGGCATATTTTATCCCTAAAAAGACACAACTGTGCAGTTGTTTATTAAGCTGTCAATTGGTTTGGGGCCTGGGTTTTATAATCCTTTAAAATCTATAAATAAGAAAGAAAACTAGATCTATTTTAAAATACGTAAAATGCTTTCTAGTTAATTTGGTGTTTTATACAAATTTTATCTACATTTATAGTCATGACCTTATGCATCTTATTAAAATAGGGAAGAAAATCAAGACTAAGACAGCTGCATTCATATTTTTGGTGAATTTTCACATAGAAAGAAAATAGCTGCTTTTGCCCTGAGTCTCAGACGCCAAGTTGATATCAGTAATTTAGAGCCATTATCAGACAAAAACGTCCCTCACCACGACTGGTCTGTTCAACCCAGCATGTCTCCTCAGTTCTACATTCTCAGAGGCTGAACTCTATTCATAGGGGGTAATTTTGGCTTGGTTGTAGACACATAATGCAGGTATTACCGTACATGACCACTCTTCCTGGAGATAATAGCACAGCTGGGCTGCCAATTGGGCTTAGAAGAATGACGTCAGGTTTATTTTGCTGCCAGCAATACTAGGAGGCCAAAACTTACTTTAGTTGGAGAGATACAGAATAGTAATAGATATTTTGCTATTACATAGTTCTTGCTTATAAAAAAAATCAGAGTGTTTTTGCAAGCATTAATTAAGCCTAGCAACATTCCTCTTAGGCTGGTTAAGTGTTATTACATGGTATGCATTTTAGAGATTGGTTGTTTTTTACAGTAATATGCAGAGTTGAATGATTAGAGTGTGGTTAAATGACAGAACTAACTACAGAAACAAGTAGTTTGAATTTCTTTTTTCTTGCTCTGGTCACCAAATAATCCTTTTTGCATGGTAGAGTAACAGACCTCTAAATTGAGATGATACATCTTAAACTCCTTGAGAGCATTGGACTCCTTTCCCCATTTTCTTAGCTCTTGATTCCCTTCTCAAGAATGGGATCATTTTAATTGTGCTTCTATGCACATTTCTCATTTTCTTTATGTCTCTCTTGACATCTGATCAACACCTCAAACATTAAATAGGCCTGAAAATGAAATGTAATACGGTAATCATTCCTTTGACATAGAAGGCCCTGTAATGCAACTTACTATAGAGACCTCTTGAAGGCTCTCCCAGGAAAAGGAATAAAAAAGAATGGTGTTCCCCCTTTACATGGCGTATAATGCCAGACAGGACCTGACCCACCCTTAGGGTATTAGGATTTATAGTTCCAAAAAGAGTTTTTATAATAACATTTTCACTAATATCACAGTCTTTTTTATGGGGTCATATCAAAGATTGAAAATAAATGTGCTTGCTTTTCATACTTTGTAACTTGACCTTCTTTTAAATTGTACTTATTTTTCTTCCAGTTTATAACCCATTTCTTCTTATATATTTAATGGGTAGATTTGTATTCATGACTTGTTTCTTTTAAGAATATCTATTTAATTAATTTTTTTTTGTGGTGCTAGAGATGGAATTTAGGACCTCATGCATGCTAGGCAAGCACTCTACCACTGAGCTATATTCCCAGCACAATATAATATATAATGACTAAAATTTAAAATAAATAAATATATATTGTATAAAATATATAATATAAAATATATTGTTATATATAATACATATTATGTTACATATCATGTAATATTACATTATGTTATATACTATATATATTATATATTAGTCATATATACACACATATACATCTGTGATATGTCAGTGATTTATAAACCAGTTGTATATAATTATTAACAAATTGAATGATTTTTCCATGATAGAGCTAGATTATTAATGCTGCCCATTCTGAAATCCTAAAGCAAAATAACTATGAATACTGGCAATTTGTTAAAACTTTCAGATGAATTTAAATGTTTAGATGTATCATTAACTATAACACTCAAATTATTTTACATAATTGATATTTTGTAATCAAAATCATTGTGTAAAGCGATGAGTTTTTGATCTTTTTAATATATTTTTATATATTTATTTTTTATTTTTATGTGGTGCTGAGGATTGAACTCAGTGCCTCACACATGCTAGCCAAGTGCTCTACCACTGAACTACACCACAGCCCCAACTTTACCAATTTTAAGACAATTTCTTTTCATGGCTATTTACAATAGCAGTTAGAATGAACAATGTAGATATGTTTTGTCTAGTGGCTCAGGAATAAGAGATGATTTCAAAGGTAAGATATTAAAAAAATCCTAACAATTCATCTCTTTAGTAAAAGATTTTCCTGATATATTCTCACTTTGAGGCCTCTGAAAATATTCAAAGAATTAAAGAAAGCACTCATAAACAGATCAAAGTCTTGACTGTCTAATGAGGGCTTGGAAATCTCATAATGTTCACCAGGCAAAATTAATCATTTTCCCAGAGATTTCCCTTTCAGTTAATGGAAGCTTTCTATTGCGACAAAAGTTTAAGTTTTGATTTTTTTTCTGATCTTTTAAATTCTGTACCATAATGGTTTTGAGTTTTATAAACATAGTGATTATAACATTATCTGCCCTTTTATTTCAGAATCCACTAAAATATTGATTTACCTTTTATAGTCATTCCATTTTTAGATTGAATTCAAAATATTGTGAAGTCTCATAATATCAAATTTTAAAATAACAATAAGTACCCTTTATTTTCATATTCTAGTTTTTTTATTTTATCTGAAAATTTATGAATATGATTTTGTTATTTCATATTTATATTAAACAGATATGCCAGCCAAATACATCAAAGTTCGTCTCTGGTCTCTAAGAAAGATCACTTGAAAGTTCCTTGTTCATTCTCTCTATCACTACAGATGGATAACTTAGGAAATCTAATTTCTATAAAATCTATAGGATATCCCACAATGGAAAATATAATGGACAGACTAACATACAAAAAACAGAATACATAAGAACTAAATATTTTCTGGATTTGACCAAGCTGTGATGTTTGAGTTTGCCTTAGGTTCATCCATGAGCCAACTACCTAAGAAAATAGTAGCTGTCATTTGAACTCTGGTTGGAAGGAATATTTATTAGAGGTAGAGTACTGAGAGACAAGATAATGTCTACTCTAAGTAACTAACTTTTAGTAGGCATGAGGTACCATGTTAGGGAACTTCATAATCATTCCTTGTAAAGAAGAGGGAAGGAACAAATGTTAAAGCTGATTAATGAATATCTGATATATGTTTAAGTTAGATGTACAGGTGGCAAAGTTTCAATTCCATTTCAGAAGATGAGGATCTATGATTCAATTACTTTGCTATAATTTATGATCCACCCAAGACCACAAATTATAAATATGAAATGATGTTTCTTTTAAGTCTTGAGAAAGTTTGTTTCTGATACTAATGTTATTCTTTGGTATCCCTGCCTAAAGGGATATACTGCTTGCTTCTTTGTTTATGACATGTGGGTGCTGTGCTGCCTATTTCTGAATCCTCATTAATTCTAATAATTCTTATGGATTTTAAGTGTTTCACTTCCCCTCCAGATTTCACAAACTTAGAGTGCATACACATACCCACATATATATCATTCTGTTGTTTCTTCTTGGTGGTACATCTGAAGGGGAAACAAACAAACAAGCATGAATTTTGAAATCTTTTCTTGTTATAACATGCAATACAAATTTTATAAGCAAAAATTATTCCTAGAATATCACATACCAGAGAAATGACATAATTTTGTGAATATGTTTAAACCTTAGGATCTTTTATTCTGGAGCTGTATTTTAATATCTACTTATATAAATACATAAAGCAAATTATGTAATTTTGTTATCTACAATCTAGTGATACATGTTGTGATTACTCATACAAATCCTTCTTTTTTTTAGGTATATAATCACTAAATTGGCAAGGCTAAGGTGGGAGATAGGATAATACTGTTCAAACTCTTTTCCATTTCATGAAATGAAAAAGAGTTTGAACAGTATTTATATATATATATGTATATATATATATGTTATAGAGTATATATATATTTATATATATGTATATATATGTTATAGAGTATATATATGTATATATATACATATATATGTATATTGTATCCACCTACAACATATATATACATACATATATATATACATATATATATGTTGAAGTTGGACACAATACACAATACGTTTATTTTAGTTTTATTACCCAGGCTGTCATGCATGCTAGATGTTTTGTTGCTAATGCTTTTTAATTCAGGAAATGTAACAAAAGTTCACTTACCTCACAATCAATATGTAAATTTTTATCACAGTAAGTAAAATAAGTAAAAGACTTTTTAAAATTAAAAATGTATATTTTTATTTTTAGTGTACCATAGTAATTATACATATTTATGAGATATGATGTGACTTCTCAATACATGTACACTATATGTGATGATCAGATCAGGATAATTGGCCTATCACCTCAGCCGTCTATCATTTCTTTGTATTGGCACATTCAAACTCTTCTCTATTAGTTATTCTGAAATATCCAATCAATTCTAAGAGACTTTTTAACCTACTTTTGAACATTGTTTTGATAACTCCCAGGGAGATAGTCTCTGACCAATGTCATTCACACAATACGGTTGCAGTTGCTGCTGTAGCCCTGTTGATCTGGGTATTCTAACTTTCTAAACTTGTGGGGTCTGTCTGCCTGCTGCCTCTCATCCAACCCTTGATTTCCAGCCATAGCTGAAGTGGAGCAAATAAGAGGGCAGGACTGCTTCTGTTTTCATAATGAAGTATCACTAGCAGGCACTTCTATTTTGTGGGGGCGGGGGAGGATATTGGGGATTTAACCTAGGGGTGCTTAACCACTGGGCCACATCCCCAGCACTTTAAAAACTTTTTTTAATTTTGAGACAGGGTCTCACTAAGTTGCTTAGGGCCTTTCTAAATTGTGGATGCTAGCTTTGAACTTGCGATTCTTCTGCCTCAGCTTCCGGGGACTTTCAGGTGCTTCTTGATGTGTTTTTATTATATGTCCCTAGTTGCCTTATCCAAAGATGGGTTAATATTCATTATGTTTTCTTCTCTTGTAGAAAGTGAGAGACATCCCACCAGTAATTTTGGTGTTTACTCTCAAATCCTTAAGGCAATTTGGCTTTTACTGTTCTGTCTTAGGATTCCCTCTCGAAATTCTCACCCTAGCAGAGCTAGGTTTAAGGATCCAACATTTTTTCTTTTTTCTGAGAACCTTTACTATGGCTAGAGAAAGCATGTTTTCTTATAATTAAAGGACTTTTCTCAGAGTATTTTTCATCAGTTTTGTTTAGTATAGGAATACTTACTGAAAATAGGGCCAAAAGCTGGTGGGAGACAGAAAATGAAAACTCCAATGATTTATTTATTTTTCCTTCTCTCAACATCTGTATATATTTCAAACTCTTACTGGTAATTAAAATATCATTATCATTCCTTCATTTTCTCTGTATACACTACTCTTTTATCTTCTCCTTCTGCTGATTTCCTTTCCACGGAGGAAATAAATTTCTAAAAATTCAAATTATATAAGATTAAATTAAACCTGTAATGTATCCATTGTTTATTTCCTAGAAATAGAAATAAATAAAGGTGACAGGAACATGTTTTCCACTCTTCAGGAGTTCTAGCTTTGGAAGCAAACATATAAATTATTATACTGTAAAAGAGAATATAATAACAGTGATATAGGAAAAAGAAAAATCAGTTGTTGTGTAAGGAAAATGGAAATATCTAATGACTGATAAAAAACAAACAAGTAATAAACAAAACCCCAGATGAACAAATAAACATAAAACAAAAAACAAAATATACTCCTGAACCAGGAAAAATGTTTAGACTGCAAAAATAAACATTTAAAAGGGATATATTGAAGGTTAAGTAAGTTGTTACCTTTGACTTACCCTTGATTCAGTTTTTACTTACCTTCCTGAGACCTGCCGCAAGCTCCTGAAGTTAATGAGATTCAAGTATAGGAAGAAGTGTGATCCAATGTCTCTATTACCTTCATTTTATTTGCCTTAATTTCTCTGTTGTTTTCATTTGTATGTAGTGCTGCTGTTGGAAATTGTCTACTAGCTTCTCATTTGCTGTGGGGCAGGTCCCTGGCCAGGACCCACTCACTAATGCTCTAAGCTCATTTCACAGGATTATACCCCTTTTTAGTTCCCATTTCTATGTTCATCATAGTCATGCTACAATCAATTAGTTCAGAAAAACTTCCAGCAAAAACCACAAAATGTACTCAAACAGACCTCTAATAAATTCTAAGGCCTTTGTGTTGAGTGCCTTTCTTCATCCTTAGATCCATTCGAGAAAGTTCATCCATTTTCAAATATTGGGAAATATGATCTAAAGGATCAGTCCATCTTAGAGTAACTCCTCATGTGAATTGGTTCAGTATCTCCCCATTGACCAACTTTCCCTATAAAGTGTCAAGAACAGCAACCATCTGAATCAGCAAAAGGAGGCAACTCTTCCTTTACTGCCCTTCCCTCTGCCACACTAAAAGTGGGTCCAGATCACAAAGAGGCTCATTAACTAAGCTATGGAGCTTAGATGTTATCTGATTGATGTGAAATAGCCACTGAGGGCTTAAGACACACAGAGGATCTGGTTGGGTTTTAAAAAGGTGGAATTCTCATAGTGGAAGGAGGATTGTAAAAGAACATCAAAGGAGAAATGCCCCTAAGGAGACTGTTGCAATCCTTGAGGGGAGATGTGGTATGTGGGGTAAATTCTTGAACAATGAGAGTGATATCAAAGTGGGTAGATTTAAAAGACACTTTCCTTCCTGTGTATCTAATTCTTGTTAGTCCTTTTGGGTCTCAGTTCGTATACTATATCCTCCAGGAAGCCTTTCCTGCTAGGCCTTCTAGACTGAACAAAATGCCTCTTCTTGTTCAGAGTGCACACTTTTCATACTTATATAGAGGCAGAGTTCTATAAAGGTTGAATAATTTAGAGCAGATTAATTGCCCCCTCTAGATTAAGGTTTCTTGAAAGCTGGTACTGTGTGTCTTCATCTTTGTATGCCTTGTGCCAAATAGTTATGAAGTGACTAAATTATAAAACACATAAGATATATCAAAGTATTTTATTCAGGTAGGGTCCTGTTACAACCATTCAGAGGATTCTAAGCCAGAAGCATTTTCCCCCTGCCCTGTAAGAAATTCTTTCTTTCCTGACACCCTGGGAAAATGCCAGAGAAAATGAAGTATGAAATACATGGCCACTGCTGATTAGAGATAAGGATCATCCAGATGAGTGGGAATGCTGGAAGGTCACACAAGCAAACCAAAATCATAACCAGATTAATAGGTGAAGCCAACCTTTTTTTTAAAGCCTTTTGCACTTTGGGAGAAAAAAATTTTAAAGAGGTATTAAAATTCAGGAAGAATGAACAGAATGGGTTAGTACAAGATATTCAGACCTGAGCAGATACTCTAGTGTCTAAAATCCTGAACCACAGGTATCAGAACCATGTGGCTTGCTTGAGGAAATGCAGATATCTGAGTCCTAGTAACCTACTGCTCTCAGTCTCAGGAATTGTATCCTAGAATTAGAATTCTGAGAAACATTCTTGGTGGTTTTTATGCACAGTCATGTTTGAGAGCAGTGCTATACCATTAGTCAAGAGGTGAATGTTTTTTAACAGTTCATTGTACAGAGTAACTAGAAGATGACATCAGAACCTCATCAATGTATCTTAATAGTTGTGTGTGTGTGTGTGTATGTGTGTATGAGCATGCATGATGTTTATTTAATGACTAGTACACTGTCTATAGTTCAAATTTCATAGCATAGAGTGGAGTTCCTTTCAAGAAATTCTCTTTCTGACCTCATTTATCAAAAAATGTTTAAGTATGTTTAACAAATCCTGACTGAGTCTTAGGGTCAATACTCATTTTTCAGAATAAGCAATACTAAGTAAGAACCACCCTTTACATATGGTTCTTTAGCTGGCCTAATTTTGAAAGTCAGATTCTGCATTAGTACAGTGATTGGCTATGGACGGTGAACAGTGAATGCTTGCTAAATGTGTGAATGGTTTTCTATTCAGTCACCAGAGGTTTTCTATTCTTACAATATTAAAAGATTCTGCTTAGTACCTTCCTTTTGATTATGTTTCCATAGGAGTGGTAAGGAAGTATAGGAACTTACAAAAGTGGTAAAATTTAATATACAGTAAATTCTAAATGTCATTATAAAATTCTTTTTTTTTAAAGATTTTCATCTCTACTAAAGATTCGTATCTCATTTTTGTGTACATTACAGAACTTCTTTAATAAATGAGGGAAAATTCTGTTTGACTTTACGTTCGATGTTTAATTGCAGATCGTACTTAATTTAATTTAGAACTTTTTTTGTGTGGTTAATAAGCTACAGTGTCATAGTTTGGGGTCATTCAAAAGTAGGTGACTGTAACAACAGTCGTTAATTGGATTTGAGATACTTTTTTAACTTAAAAAGTCATTTCTGGATTTGAGACTTTTAAACTTAAATCAGGGGAGGAAGTAAATGTAGCGAGCAAAGTGCCAACATTTGAAATGAAATGGTTAATGTTCCAAGGCAATTGGAAGGCAAATATATCTTGTTAGTTTCTTATTTAATGAAAATGGTTCCATTGAAAAAATATGAAAATTTTTTATTATAAAGTACTGTCACAAGCTCAGTACAGAGGCAAGTGCTGTGTAGAGATTAATATGAAATGTCATATTCCCTTCCTTCACAGGGGTGACCGTCCAAAGAAGATAGAGTGCTTTTTATCAAAGGGTTTCAAATGAGTGAGCAGTCTAATTTTCACAGTTCTTTTTTCCTCCCTTGTATTTGCAGACTTTTATAATTGATATGGTCAGATGTTATTTCAAATTAATATGCACTTTTAATTTATTCTTTTATTCATGATCATCCCGGTTCTAACTTGTATTAGTTTTTCAGTTTCCTATGTCCAGAAAGAGAAAGGAAGAAAAAAACCTTCTAGATATAGTTACTTCACCAATAAAAGAATAATTGTATCCATTTTTTCCTTTACTTTAAAAATTCTTAAATACTTTGAGGCATTTAAGACTCAGGATGCCTATTTATTTTTGTGTTGGACATCTTCTGCAGAACACATTACATAGAGAATATTGAATTCTATTGACCTAACCCAAACCCTTGTAAAGTAATACTGATGAAGACATTGAAGATGTTAAGCCTTTGGTCATTAAAAAATGTTGACAAGGGGGTAAAGCTGGTAAAGAAAAAAGAGGAAAATGTTCTGGCCAAGGCCACTCTAAAATGTAGCTGTGTACATTGCAGCCCAGAAGTGCTTATAGTAGAGAAAACTGCAGCTGGGCTACTAGTTTTAACCTGAGGAAAAATATTTTATGGTAATTCTAACAAAAGCAGATCCACTCATTTTAGAATTATTATTTCCTAATTGGAGGATGTGTCAATGAAATGAATAACTTTTAAAGGTAAGAGTAGAATGGGCTTTTTATGAAGGATTTTGTTTTAGTCAGCTTTTTTTTTGCTGCTGTGACTAAAGGGCCTGAACAGAACAATGGTAGAAGAGGAAGTGTTGATTTGAGGGCTCATAGTTTCAGAGGTCTCAATCCATAGACAGCCAGCTCCATTCCTCAGGGCTCCAGGTGAGACAGGACCAATATGGTGGAAGACTGTGGCAGAGAGAAGTGGCTTATGTGGTGATCAGGAAGCAGAGAGAGACTCCACTCGCCAGATACAAATATATACCGAAAGCCATGCCCCAATTCCCACCTCCTACAGCCACATCCTACCACTTCAGTTACCACTCAGTTAATCCCTATCAGGGGATTAAAACACTAATTGGGTTAAGACTCTCACAAACCAATCATTTCTCCTTTGAACCTTCTTGCATTGTCTCACATGTGAGCTTGAAAAAGGACACCTCACATCCAAACCATAACAAAGTGTATGTTAGAAAAATTATGTCTTTCTGAACCATCACTCTTTCTCATCCTACATAAATATTAAGTACTTATGAGTGCACTTTCTATATTATGAAAGAGACACTATACAAATTTAAGAACCTGTTTCCTTCTCTACCAGTTATTTAAGGATAATCTATATAATGAGACATCTACATAAACCTAGAAGCCTGATTGATATATCATAGATAGAAATAAACCTTAGTAAGATCATTGCATTGTAGGTTCACAGAAGCACCTTGGTTGACATTCTCTGTTGTGACTTTATCTCAGGTCCCTCACTATTAGGATATCTACAAAATACACATGTAGGATTGGAATGAGATCAGAGTTGGTGCTATGAAACAACTCTTTTCAGTAGGCAAAGTGAGAGCTGATCTTCACTTGCACTTACTGGTGCAAAGTGATTGAGAATTTGAGTAGAGAAATATTTAGGAAGTTTGCATTAGTCAAAGCTCTTCAGAGAAACAGAGCCAATAAGGTGTGTGTGTGTGTGTGTGTGTGTGTGTGTTTAAGGAGCTAATTTACCTTTAAAATAAATCTTTTTATATTTATAAGACTAAATATATATGTGATTATGGAAGCTGGTGAGCTGGAGATGCAGGAAAGTTAATGGTTTTTGTACCCATCTGAGTCTGAAGGTCTGAAGATCAGGAGAGTCAGTGATATATTTTAGTCCAAAGACTGGCAAACTCAAGACCCAGAAATAGTAGAGTTTCAGTTTGAATTTGAGGTAGGAAAAAGCCAGTGTTCCAGTTCAAGGCCATTAAGCAAGAAGAATTCATTCTTATTCAGAGAAGAATCAGTCTTTTTCTTCTAGTCAGGCCATCTAGTGATTGAATGAGGTCCATTCACATTAGAGAAGGCAATCTGCTTTATTTAGTTTACCAATGTAGTTGTTTATTCTCATCCAAAATACCTTCACAGACACCTAGAATGATGTTTGACCAAATATCTGGGAACCTTGTAACCAGTCAAGTTGGTTTATTAAAATAAACCATTATAAAATGAAATTGGATTTTAGAAGACTTGAAAATTAATTGGATATGGGCTAAGGAAAAGTAAAAGTAAAAAAAATACTCCTAAGTTTTGAGTTTGAGCAATGATTAATGGCATTTGCTAGGTTGAAGACATAAGGAAAAATAGCAATATGAATCATTCAAACTAAGCTTTTTTGATGTACTTATATATCTATACATACAGATATAGAATTATAGTTTTGACCACTGTCTCAAGTTGCTCTCTAATAAATTGGAATAGTAACTCTAAGTCAGAGGGTAGAGAAAATTATGTTAGAGTTACAATGTGCAAAGATGTGCCTAGGTTCTGGGGAGAGATTGTAAAACAACTGAACTGAATTTGGATACAGCTGATCCTGGTCAGGACTCTCCATACTCCACATTAGTGTCATTTTTAGTTATATTCTCAGTTATAACTGGAATGTTGGGGAGTGCTGTGAAGTTTGACTGTTTTCTTGAAGTTGCAGAGGAGCAGACCACATCCCTGACTTTGGGGATGGTCTTTTCCTGGAAGGAATGGATATTATACTGTTCTGCTCTAGGATTTGGATGGAGCTTGAATTCTAGGATAATGATGTTCATTTTATTATATAAGTGAATATGATTGATGGGGTATGAATCTAGCATCTTCTCAGTCAAGCACAAGCTTTTGAACCCCTCATCTTATTTATGTGCTGAATTATTCTTTTCATTAGCATTAAACATGCAGTTTTTGTCATATACTTATCACTCAATAAGTATACCTAATATATATTTATAATGAGTTAAAATCTAAACACATACGCAAAATACATCAAAATAGAGGAAGAAAATAATTGTCCATTAACTCATGAGAAGTAAAAAATAAACAACTGAATATTTGAGTATTTGTTAGTTTGAATTATCAGGCAGGAAATATATGCTGTAGTTTTATCAAATCCAGTGGAGAATTCTAATAGAAGAGGCTTCTGCTCCCTAACAGAAGAAAAAAAAAAAAAACAAAATCAGAAACCCCCTAAACAATGCATGGCTTCCCAATTTACTTGGCTGCTATTATCTGGCTTTTTAGAATCCTGTTTTGTTGATTCATCTAGCAAAGGCCAGTATTTCATTGTTAACCATTTTTGACAGAGATGAATTCATCCCAGTGTGTGTGGATCTGGCAGAGAGGTTTAACCTGCAGTTTGTCATTCAACCACCCTTTGAAAGTAAAGTTTAGTTAACATAAATTTGTCTTTTGGTTAGGATCTGTTGAACAAATTGTTGGTATGAAGGTTTTCTTTGAAAAGGAACCTGGATAATAATTACAATTCTTGTATTCTTACAAATGATTTTGTCTGTTTGGTTGCCCACTACCATTCTATAATCATGTCAGAAATCCTTCACTCGTTTAACTTGTCATGAAAACTCTCATGAAAGATACATATTAAAATTAATGTTTCTTCTCTCTCTGTTTTTGAAATAGTCTTCATTCTGAAAGACAGTTTTCTTTTTAAGCAATGAAAGGCATTGCTTGAAGTGGTGAATCTATAGAAAAAATTCATTGTATTTAGGGGTTAGGTCTCAAAATTTAACAGAAAGGGACAAACCAATGTATAGTTAAAATTACTTCTAAAGAAGGAGTATATTGGAGATCAATATACCGTGGCTCAACAGGTCATCCAGTTTCTCTAGTTGAGCATAAGAAATATACATTTTTAAATACCATACCCACCAACAACAAGGCTAGTTGCTCATATGCTGGGACGTGAGGGCATTGTGCACTAACATTTCCCATTTCACACTTTATCCAGTCCATAGAAATTGGCAGGCAGAATTTTTGATAGTATTGCCTTCTTTTCAGCTTGTATAATTAAAGTTGTGTAAGTTACATGTGTTTATGATACAACTTCACTCTAGATTCTATTCTGTTTATATTTGGCTAATCTTTCCCTAAAGTTTTTAGAAGTGGGGATATTGTCATAATCTGGAGAAAAGTTTTGCCATCAAGCAATTAAAATTTAACATTTATAGATGTAAGTTTGAGGAATATGTAAGTTTATTCCACAACATACTATAGACGCACTAAAATTTTGCAAAGAACATCAATTACTAATGACTCATTTAAAAAAAGATCATGAGATATTGGGGAGTGAAGTGTTTTCCAGGTTCATATTTGCTAAATTACAAGAAGTATATTTTAAACAAATGACAGTCACTCTCAGGTTACTAAAATCAGTATTTTAATTTTATTTGTTGTCACTAGGAAAATGCTCTATTAATGTCATAGGACTTTACGTTGTTCTTATAATTTCCTTACATATTACATAATGCCTAGGGAAAAATATGTTAAATATTTGTAAAACAAAAGTAGTAATATTCATTTCTATTTTATTTGGTGAAACAAGCAGACAAAAACAACAATCAATATTTTCTTCTGTTTCTTACAACTTAACTTGCATCCTATGAGTCGCTGCCATTCCAGAAGAGTTCAGGTCATTGATTAGAGAGTCACTGGCTTAACTTGATAAATTATTTTGCTCAAGTCTCCTGTCTAGAGGCTACTCAGACCTTGTAGATATAAAATTGTTATTACTACTTTAGCCACTAATGCCAAGGTTAATAGTGATTATCTTTGGTTTGTGTGTTCACATGTGTAATAATAGTCTTTTGAAACCTCTTGGCAAATCAGTTTATCTGACTTGTGGAATCATGTAAAGAAAATAGCACTTTGGATTTAATATGATCCATGATTAGTCTGCTCTAAGTAAATTTTGAATGGTTTACAAATGAATTATCTTGATTTGGGAATGATGGATTTATTACAGTTTAACATACTAGTGAAAACATGTAATACACTCTGTTATTTTGGCAGTCTTTACTGTAAAACCAGGAACATTGAATACATTGTTTTTCTGGAGACCTCAGACCTTTTTGACAAAAGCCACAGTTCACTATGACCAGTTCAGATGATAGGTTATGTACTTGTGGCAAGTGATTAGGAATTGGTTATTTTCCATTTGAGAAGTATAATGTATAAAGGAAGTTTTGAATAGTTTTTCCTCATATGGACTTTTTTGATTGGGAGTAGTGTTTGCATAGAATGTACCACATTCATTCATAGACTACATGCACACACACACAAACACACATGTACATATGCCACCAAGGCTAACTACATTAATCATAATTAAGTATAATAGCTATGAGCTTGAGTAGCACTTAATATTTTTCTAATTTGAAACACTATGTCAGTTATGGAACTGGAACTAATAACTAAAGTTTACTGTTTAAAACATATCACCAGAAATCTGAATATTTTAAAGAATCATTCCTTATTTTTTGTAGCAGTGATTTTGAACCTTCAGCACATATTAAAGTCCTCTTTCTGAAGTTGTTTTCTGGGACTCTTCCTTATAGTTTCTGATGAAAAATGCCTAGATTAGGGCTTGATAATTTGGATTTCTAAATTCTTGGGTGATGTTGGTTGGAAGTCCACATTTGAAATCCATGCTTTAGAAAGAATTTTAAAGACTGAGAGAAAAACCACAGGTAACTTTTAGAGGGAAACCAATCTGGATCTCAACTGAACTCTCAACCCAGACCCTTAGGCTAGGAGGTCTTGGAGTAATATATAATAAGCTCTGAAAGAAAATGGATGCCAGCCACGAATACTATACCCAGTAAAATTAAGCTCAGAATTGATGATGAAATAAAAGCCTTCCATCATAATCAAAAGTTAAAAGGATTCACAACTAGAAAGCTTGTACAACAAAACATACTCAATAAGATATTTCATGAAGAAATGAAAAATAAAAGTGAAAACCAGCAAAGGAACTACAATAAAAGAATAGCAAATCAATGGAGAAACTAATTCAAATTAGTTTAATACATCAAAATGACAGGAAATACAAATCATATCTCAATAATAGCATTGAATGTAAGTGGCCTAAACTCATCAAACAAAAGATGTAGACTGGCAGATTGGATTAAAAAATAAGACTCAACAGTATGCTCTCTCCAAGAGACTCACTTAATAGGCAAAGACATTCTTAGACTAAAGGTAAAAGGATGGGAAAAAAACATCATTCATATGGATCTTGTAAATAAACAGGGGATTCTGTCCTCATAACAGAAAAAGTGAACTTCCAGCCAAAGTTAATCAGAAGAGATAAAGACATTTCATGTTGCTTAAGTGAATTATACATCAACAAGACATTACAACCGTAAATATTTATGCCCACCAAATAGAGCATCTATATACATCAAACAAACCCTTCTCAATTTCAAGAAGCAAATAGATCACAACACAATATGCTGGGTGACTTTAGCATACCTCTCTTATCACTGGATAGATCCTCCAAACAAAAACCAAATAAATAAGCTATAGAACTAAAAAAATACAATTAATTATTTAGACTTATCAGAGATATATAGAATATTTCATCTGTCAATGACTGAATATACTTTCTTCTCAGCAGCACATGAATCCTTTTCTGAAGACAGACCATATCTTAGGCCAGAAAGCAACTCTTAGCAAATACAAAAAAAAAAAAAAGAAAAAATAACTTGCATCCTATCAGATTATGATAAAATTAAATTCAAAATCAGTGATAAAATAAAAAATAGAAGCTATTCTAACACCTGGAGACTAAATACTGTGCTATTGAATGATGAAAGGATAGTAGAAGAAATCAGGGATGAAATAAAAAACTACTTAGAGGTAAATTAGAATAGTGATACAATATATCCAAATCTCTGGGACACTATGAAGGCAGTGTTAAGAGGAAAATTCATTGTATTGAGGTCATTCATTAAAATAATAGAAAGTCAACAAATAAATAACCTAACATTATATCTCAAAGCCATAAAAAAGAACAAATCAACACCAAAAGCAGTAGAAGACACAAAATAATTAAAGTCAGAGCTGAAATCAATGAAACTGAAACAAAAGAAACAATCCAAAGAATTGACAAAAACAAACATTTGGTTCTGTGAAAAAAAATCAATTAAATTGATAAACCCCTAGCCAAGCTAATAAAGAGAAAGAGAACATTCAAATTCTAAAATTTGCAATGAAAAAGGAAATATCATGATGGGCACTATTGAAATATAGAAAATAATCAGAACTATTTTGCAAATTTACACTCTAATAAAATAGTAAATCTTGAAGACATCAACAAATTTCTTGAGACATATGACCCACCTAAATTGGATCAGGAGGACATAGAAAATTTAAATGGATCATTTTTATGCAATTAAATTAAAAATGCCTTCAAAAGCTTACCAAGAAAGAAAAACTAAAGACTAGATTCTCAGCTAAGTTCAACAAGACCTTCAAAGAGGAACTAATACCAATCCTTCTCCAATTACTCTATGAAATAGAAAAAGAGGGATTCCTTCCGAACTCATTCTATGAAGCTAGTATAGCCATGATACTAAAACAAGACAAAGACACATTGAGGAAAGAATATTTCGGACCAATCCCTGAAGAACATTGATGCAAAAATTCTTAATAAAATACTGGCAAGTTGCATACAAAAACATTAAAAAGATAGTGCACCATGAGCCAGTGGGGTCCATCCCACGGATGCAAGGTTGTATCAACATATGGAAATCAATAAATGTTATTCATCACATCAATAGACTTAAAGATAAGAATCACATGACAATTTCAATAGATGCAGTAAAAGCATTTGATAAAACACAACATCCATTCATGTTCAAAACACTCGAAAAAACTAGGAATAGTAGAAACATGCCTCAATCTTGAAAATCTATGTTTGCTAAACCCAAGGCCAACATCATCCTAAATGGAGAAAAATTGAAAGCATTCCCTCTAAGAACTGGAACAAGACAGGGATGCCTTCTTTTACTTCTATTCAAAATAGTCCTGGAAACTCTAGCCAGAGCAGTTATACAGAAAAAAGAAATTAAAGGGATTCAAATAGGGAAAGAAGAATTCAAACTATCCCTGTTTTCTGATGACATGATTCTATATTTAGAAGACCCAAAAACCTCCACCAGAAAACTTCCAGAACTCATAAATGAATTCAGCAAAGTAGCAGGATATAAAATTAACACTCACAAATCAATTGTATTCTTATATATCAGTGATGAATCAAGTGAAAGAGAAATTAGGAAAACTTTCTCACTCACAATAGCCTCAAAGAAAATAAAATATTTGGAAATCAATCTAACAAAAGAGGTGAAAGACCTCTACAATAGAAACTACAGAACACAAAAGAAAGAAATTGAAGAATACCATAGAAGACAAAAAGATCTCCCATGTTCTTGGATAGGCAGAATTAATATTGTAAAATGGCCATAATACCAAAAACCCTATACAGATTGAATGCAATTTCTGTTAAAATTCCAATGATGTTCTTCATAGAAATAGAAAAAGCAATTATGAAATTCATTTGGAAAAAAAAAGAGACCCAGAATAGCCAAAACAATCCTCATCAAGAAAAGTGAAGCAGGAGGCATCACAATACCAGACCTTAAATTTTTCTACAGAACTATTGTAACAAAAATGGCATGGAATTGGCACAAAAACAGAAATGAAGACCAATGGTACAGAATAGAAGACACAGAGACAAGCCAACATAAATATAGTTATCTGATGCTACACAAAGGTACCATAATCATACATTGGAGAAAAGGTATCCTCTTGAACAAATGGTGCTGGGAAACCTGGAAATCCATATGTAAGAAAATGAAATTAGACCCCTATCTCTCACCCTGCACAAAACTCAACTCAAAATGGATCGAGGGTCTAGGCATTAGAGCAGAGACCCTGTGCCTGTAAGAAGAAAAAGTAGTACAATTTCTCCATCATGTTGGCTTAGGAACTGAAGTCCTCAACAAAATTCCTAAAGCAGAAGTAGTAAAATGAAGAATCAATAAATGTGATGGTGTCAAACTATAAAGCTTCTTCACAGCAAGGAAACATGAAGAACATGAAGAGAGAGCCTACAGAATAGGGGTAAATCTTTGCCACCTGCACCTCAGATAGAGCATTAATCTCCAGGATATACAAAGAATTAAAAAAACATAACACCAAAACCCCTAAACAACTCAATCAACAAATGGACAAAGGAATTGAACAGACACTTCACAGAAGAAGAAATACAAATGCTCAACAAATTTATGAAAAAATGTTCAACATCACTAGCAATTAGAGAAATGCAAATTCAAATTACACTGAGATTTCATCTCACTCCAGTCAGAATGGCAATTATCAAGAATAGAAGTAACAATAAATGTTGACAAGGATGTGGGGAAAAAGGTACACTCATACAGTGCTGGTGGGATTGCAAATTGGGGCAACTACTCTGGAAAGCAGTATGCAGATTCCTAGAAAACTTGGAATGGAACTGCCATTTGACCCAGTTAGCCCACTCCTCAGCATATACCCAAAGGACTTAAAATCAGCATACTATTACTATAGTAAAGCAGCCACATCAGTGTTCATAGCAGCTTAATTCACAATAGTTAAGCTATGGAACCAACATAGGTGCCCTTCAATAGATGAATGGATAAAGAAAATGTGGTACATATGCACAATGGCATATTACTCAGTCAAAAGCAGTATGAAACTATGGCATTTGCTGGTCAATGAATGAAACTGGAGGCTATCATACTAAGTGAAATAAGCCAATCCTCCAAAACCAAAGGCCAAATGTTCTCTCTGATATGAGGGTGCTGACTCACAATAGGTCAGGAAGTGAGGGAGGATTAGAGGTTCTCTAGATTGGGCATGGGGGGAGGTGGGGAAGGAAGAGGTGATGGGAATGGGAAAGATAGTAGAATGAATCAGACATAACTTTCCTGTGTTCATATATGAATACATGACTAGTGTAAGTTGACATCATGTACAATCACGAGAATGGGAAAAGTTATGTAAGTTAACATCAGTGCACAACGACAAGAATAGGAAGTTATACTCCATCTATGTATGATATGTCAAAATACATTCTGCTGTCATGTATAACTAAAAAGAATGAATTTTTAAAAATCTATGCTTTATAGACATGGAGGCAATATGTACTTTCTCTGGTTTTTAAGGATCTGATTCCAAGCAATGGACACATACTTATATTTGTGTAAATATATAATATATTAAAATATTTTACTATGTATTTTACATGTAATTAATGTATTTAATATAATATATAAAATCATTTTTACATATTAACATATATTTTATATAAAATTAATGTTACACAATTAATTAATATATCATACATCATATATAATTATATATAATGCATAGATTTCAAATATATTTACATATAATTAATGTATTATGCAATATATAAATATTTCTGTAACATATACATATTTTATATATGTTTAAGATACAAATTTATATATAATGCATGCATATTTATATGTGTGTGCTAGTTTCTGTGTGTGTGTGTGTGTGTGTGTGTGTGTGTGTAAGTAATTGACAACAGATTTGATGCTAGATTTCATTTAGCTCTCCTTGCCCTCTGAGTTGTGTTTATTCCTCTTAACAGAACATTTATAACATTGGAAACTGTATACTCTAAAACTAGGGGAGGAAAGAAGAAATCTTTTCTTTTTTGGCGGCGGGTACTGGGAATTCAACTCAAGGGTACTCAATCACTGAGCCACACCGCTGCCCTATTTCCTATTTTATTTAGAGACAGAGTCTCAATGAGTGCCTCACAGTTGCTAAGGCTAGCTTTGAACTCAAGGTCCTCATGCCTCAGCCTACTGAGTCACTGGGATTACCAGTGTGTGCCACTGTGCCTGACTTAAAAATCTTTTTTAATGAGTTAAATTATCTGATTAATCATTAACAAAGCCCACAATATTCCTTTTCCCTCACCATTGAATACCTTTATGAAGTATATGTGTTGCATTTCTTTCTCAGTAAGTGGACTATCTGTGAAACTTTATTTTTTTACTTTAGCATTTTGCAATGCTCAAAGGGTGTTATTTTTGGGTGGATTTTCATTGTGTAAATTTTTAAGTTTAGTAGTGGACAAAGGTTAAAGAAAAGGTGTTCAAATGTCAGGTAGCATATTATTGTTATTAATGATATCAGATATGTTATTATTATCAGAAAAATGACATTAAATAATGCTATTAATAAACTGGAACTGTTATTATAATTGCATGTTGAATTGACTGCTATTTTGAAGCTATCCACATGGAATAGAGACTACTGAGTTGGCCTGAATTAACTGGGTAGTCACTAGAATAATTTTTTCCCAGAACTAACACCTATCAAAGTAGACACTTAATAAATATTTGTTAAACAAATTAAATTTGGAGACTTGGCCCCTGGGGTGATAGCTTGCCAATTTTGTTAGGAGATGCCAGGTAAGGAGGCAGAGCTTTTTTCCCTAGTTATAATTTTAGCCTCTATGCTTAGTTCATCAGAATGCTTGGTGCTCATCCACTTATTTACAGGAGTGCTTCTTCATTACATATGGGCTGCACATCCTCTGATACTCTAAGAGCTGAGCCTTTCCAAATTGTATTTAATGGTCTGGATTTTGGGTTCAAATTAGACTGGAATACACTAATGCCTATCACTGCTAATACTGTATCATTCCTATTTTTTCTCTTGTTTAGAATAACAACAAACAACAGTCAATTTATCTTGGTGGAAGTGCTTACTTCTTATTAATGTGGCTTTTTAAAAAGAGTTGTATAATTCCGACACATTAGGTTGGAATATTGCTGGCAATATATCCTGTATATGGCCTCATCAGACTGATGCTCCTCTACTCACAATGCTTTTTCTTTGTATTGAAAAATCTTTCCCTGTCAGCCAAAGAAGTATTAAAATCCTAAGTATGAAGAGATCTATCTTTTCTGTCCTCTATTCTGGGCCTCAAAAATATCCTTTGAAAATAACACTTTTTTTATTGTGAAAATGTAGAACCTGGGCAGCCAAAATATATAATAATACTTCTTTATTTTGATATGTTGCATTTATTAGTTATGAGCATGATATATTCATCCTAACTAAAGATCAAATTGCATTGAAAAAAGCGATTGGATTTTGAAAAATAATGGACACCCCGCATGTACATAGTAATCAATTTTATAAACTAGCAGCTAACAAGATTTTATTCTTTTGACTACATTCAGCATGCATTTTTGTGCTTTATTTCCTTTTTTATGAAAATGATTTCTTTTTCATTTTTCTTTCATAATTTATTTTTAATTTTATCCCACTGAAAAAATTTTATATAGCCTTAAATCTGTTCTTGTACAAAGCAGAATAAAAATGAAGTTAAAAAAGTTAAAAGATCTTTATTCATATAGGATGTGCTTTCTAAAAAGCTTATATACCATCCATAATAGGTAGTTTACTGCAGTTTCCTATATATAGACTCTGTGTAGAACCCTTTCTTAAGATGCTATCTCCTATAATACCCTTATGTAATTTTTCAATTGACAGTATGAAACTCATCCCATCTCGCTTCTTCATGCTCTAAATGGGAAATTATCAATAGATTGTTCATATCTGGTCTTCTGCTATTTTTATTTGCCCAAAACAATGTTGGTCCGCAGGGTACTATACACACAAAAAAGTTGCTAGATAATTGATAATTAGAGATTACCTATAAAATTTCTGATTTTGGCTTTCTTTAAAAACCTTGAAGATGCAAACATATGTCCTTATTTGGCATCAGTACTCTGTAGCTCAGTGGTACTTGGTCTTTTGAGTTGGAACAAGAACTCTCTTATTCACTTCAGCTCACACTACTCCCTATTATTTTGCCAATATTGAAGCTAACGGTCAATTGACATTAGTACTTGTTTTGCTGTGACTGTTTAAATCTTTGTGCTTCACTAGGACTTACTTATACTCTGGTCAGCATCACTGGACACAGATAACTATTGTAAACTACTCTATAATACATTTTCTGGTCCAAATATGATACTTGAAATTAACATTGCTTATTTTTGTTATAGTTTAGTTCTGAAATGTCTCCCAAAGCTCATGTGTTGAAGGCTTGTCCCCCAATATACTAATGTTCAGAGGTGAAGCTTTTGGAAAGTAATTGGATCATGAAAACTTTAAGCTCAATGGTAAATAATCCATTTGATAGGTTAATAATTTGAATGGCCTACTGGGAGGAGCTGAAACTGTATGTAGGTGGAGCATGATTGGAGGAAGCAGGTTACTGGGGGAATGTACTTAAAGACTATATCCAGTCTCTGGCCCTTTCTCTATCTCTCTGCTTCCCAGCTATCATGAGCTGCACAGCTTTCCTCTACTATGCCCTTCCTCCATTATGTTCTGCCTCACCTCAGGCCCAAAGCAATGGAACTATCCTACTATAGACTGAAACCTCTGAAACTGTGAGAGCCAAAATGAATATTTCCTCCTTAGAATTGTTTTTCTCAGGTATTTTTCACAGAAGAAAGGGAAAGCGAGCAAGCAAGCAAGCAAGCAAGAAAGAGCAAAGCTAAATTGTCTTGAAGGCAATATCTCAGAGGGATCAATCTAATGGTTATGAATTTCAGGTTCCATAATCTGTGGAGAAGATATTTTGGGGTTAACAATATCTTTTGATGCTATTGTCTTATTATGCATTTGATAATCTGCCATCACTTCTTACGGTTTGACTCACTTGATACCCTATCAGGTTGTCTTTATTCACTATTCACTCTAATTTCTATCAGTGAGTATATACCCAGAGCTTCTGTCTTCTACATACTCCTTACAAATTTGGTAACTACAATAATACTTATATTGAACCACTATTAACAAGCATAGCCAAAATTTCATTCACTGATTGGTAAAAAATAATCTGCAGTATGGACTATGGCTATGTAGATTTGTGGCAGAATGGAATAGTTCTGATGAATATCATAAGTTTGAGACATTGAGAAAAAAAGGGAGATTTAAGGTGTTATTCAAGGAAATACTTTTTTTTTTTTTTTTTTTTTTGGGGATTGAATTCAGGAGCACTCAGCCACTGATCCACACCCCCAGCCCTATTTTGTATTTTATTTAGAGACAGGGTCTCACTGAGTTGCTAAGGGCCTCACTAAGTTGCTGAGGCTGGCTTTGAACTCAGGATTCTCCTGCCTCAGCCTCCCGAGTCACTGGGATTACAGGCGTGTGCCACCAGGGGTGTGCCACCACGCCTGGCAAGGAAATACTTTTGTGGGAGTGTTTTAGTCAGCTTTTTCACTGCTGTGACTAAAAGACCTGAAAAGAACAATTTTAGAGGAGGAAAAGTTTATTTGGGAGCTCACAGTTTCAGAGATCTCAATCCATAGATGGCTGACTCCATGCCTCAGTCCCAAGGTGAGGCTGAACATCCTGGCAGAAGAGTGTGATGGATGGAAATAGCTCACATGATGATCAAGAAGCTGAGAAAGAGAGACTAAGCTCAGCTTACCAAATATATACCCCCAAAGGCTTGCCCCTAAGGACTCAGCTCCTCCAGTCAATTCCTACCAGCCTATAGTTACCACTCAGTTAATCCCTGTCCAAGTAATTAATCCACCAATTGGATTAAGGCTCTCATAACCCAATTATTTCACCTCTGAATGTTCTTGCATCTTCTCATACATGAACTACTTGGGAATACATACTATCTCAACCATAACAGGGAGTTTTGGAATCTAAGGTAGAGACTATTACTGATGTAGTAAAATTTGCAGGAGTTGCATTGACAGTAGAGACCTTAAGAGAATTTCTTCCTGAAATATTTAAAATTGTACTTCCTATTTGAAACTGAACATATAATGACTAATATCAATATTCATGCCTCATTTATACCTCAAAGGTAAAATGTGATTCACCTTCCCAACATCAATTCTTCCTTCATATAGTTGAATAGCAACAAAACACATTCTCTGTGTTTAGGAAAGACTTCTTGATATGCTTCATAAAGCAAGGATAACTTTACTTTGTATAGTAAAGGAATCTCATCAGCCTTTATATTCCTATTTTATTCATCAAGAAAATGGGCAATAAACAAGATACATTTTGGTAGAAATAATCTTTTTTTTTCTTTTGTAATTCTCATTGTCATGCAGGAGTCCTGAAATTTTGTGCCTTTTATTTTCTGGATAATGCTGTTTTTTTGGTTATTCCATTTGAGGATCAGAAAAAAAAAAAAACTTCTTTGGTTTCAGAGGATTTTAAAATCCATACAATTTCCTCTTCCTCTGAAGTGCAGAGTATTTTAAGATTCAGAATCCATGATACAGAAGAGTATTGAAACTCTTTTAGTATACTTTTCCTCACCTTAAGTTGTTATTTGTTGCTATTTGACCTTGAAGAGTGTGTATGTACCTTCAAATATATATATACTATCTTGCCTTACTAAATTGAGCTTATAGTCTAACATTATGTTGTCAAGTTAAGGTGATTGCTTCTGGAGGTGTCACAATACCAGACCTTAAACTATACTACAGAGCAATAGTAACAAAAACAGCATGATATTGTCACCAAAATAGAGGTGTAGACCAATGGTACAGAGTAGAAGACACAGAGACAAACCCACATAAATATGGTTATCTCATACTAGACAAGGTGACAAAACATACATTGGAGAAAAGACAGCCTATTCAACACATGGTGCTGGGAAAACTGGAAATCCTTATGTAGCAAGATGACATTCTATCTCTCACCCTGCACAAAAATCAACTCAAGGTGGATCAAAGGTTTTTTTTTTTAGGCACTGGAACGGAGACCCTGCATCCAATAGAGGAAAAAGTAGGCCCAAATCTTCATTATGTTGGCTTAGGACCTGACTTCCTTAACAAGACTCGGAAAGTGCAGGAAGTAAAATTAAGAATCAATCAATGGGATGGATTCAAATAAAAAGTTTCTTCTCAGCAAAGAAAACAATCAATAATGTGAAGAGAGAGCCAACAGAATGGGAGAAAATCTTCATCATATGCACCTCAGATAGAGCACTAATCTTCAGAAAACTCAAAAAACTTAACATCAAAAAAGTCTAAATAACCCAGTCAATAAAAGGGGTAAGGGACTGAACAGACACTTCACAGAAGAAATGCAATCGATCAACAAACATATGGAAAAATGTTCATTGTCTCTAGTAGAGAAATACAAATCAAAACTACTCTAAGATTTCATCTACCTCCAGTCAGAATGTCAATTAGCAAGGATACAAGTAATAGTAAGTATTGGTGAGGATATGGGGAAAAGGTACACTCATACATTGGTGGTGGGACTGCAAATTGGTGCAACCACTATGTAAAGCAGTATGAAGATTCCTCAGATGACATATGATAGAACCATGCCTTGATCCAGTTAGCCCACTCCTTGGCATATACCCAAAGGACTTAAAATCAGTATACTGTAGTGACACAACCGCATCAATGTTTATAGCAGTTCAATTCACAATAGGTAACTATGGAACCAACCTAGATGCCCTTCAGCAGATGAATGGATAAACAAAATGTGATACATACACACAATGGAATATTACACAGACTTAAAGAAGAATGAAATTGTGGCATTTGCAGGTAAATAAATGGAGCTGGAGAATATCATGCTAAGTGAAATAAGTCAAACCCCCAAAACCAAAGGCCAAATGTTTTCTCTGATAAACAGATGCTGATCCATAATGGGGACGGTAGGGAAGAATGAAGGAACTTGGGATTGTACAGTGGGAGTGAGGGGAGGGGAAGGGTCCAGGGAAGGAAAGGATGGTGGAATGAGACAGACATTATTACCCTGTATACATGTATGATTATACTACCAGTGTACTCTGTACCATGTATAGCCAGAGAAATGAGAAGTTGTGCTCCATTTGTATACAATGTGTCAAAATGCATTCTACTGTCATGTATAACTAATTAGAACAAATTGAAAAAATAAGATGTATAAACTGAAAAAGACGGATGTTTCCTCTTGTTGTATAGGGTGATACAAATATTTATCAACTTAAGTCATTAACTTGATTCAGGATGGAAATACAGAATGGATTATGTAAGTAAAAAATTATTTTATTGTAATTATCTGACATTTAAAACATGAAATTGAGTGAAAGAAACCCCACTAAATTTATTTCATCATCATGGACTCAGTTTTGAGCAAAAAAGATCTTTTTGTGTGTCAATCAGTATAAAACTCCAAATTCCTTTCATGTGTTTCTTCATAGTTTTAGACCCGATTCAGATTTTTTGGTTTTATCATGATAATCTCTTATTTAGAGCAAAGATATGGAAGGTTCTTATTTTTATAAACACTATTTCATTCTAAAATGCTGTGATTTGCATTGGGACATCATTATTTTCTGCCAGTCTGGAAACCCAAAGGGGAGCATACTTTTAGTTTATTATAATCAAGGAACATTTTGAAATGTTCTTTAAAAATAAATATGATGTACTGCATACCTTAAAGTATGTGTTTACTCTCCTAGAGATGGAATTAAATGTGCTGATGCTTAAAAATACCAGCATGATTGATAGACTATTTACATGTGACCACCTGCTAATGTATTCTTATTCACCACTTCTTTTCTCTTGCTAAAATTATACTTAAATCACACTGCAAACTAACCCAGATACTGAAACATCTAGAAGGAAAAATTTACAGAACTGACATTTTCCAACTTGTGAATTTTAATTTTTAGATAGACGGTCCCAGACCTTCTAGAAAAATCAATTAATTTGAGAATCTAACAATCTAACAAAGACTCCTTGTTTTCTCAATTACCTTAAATTTGTCTTTCATTCTGAGTACTTGGCTGTATTAGTAATGAATTCTTTTGTTTATTTACTTTGTTTTCTTAAATCTCTGGTAATGTATCAGATGATGGAGGGAAAATTTATAACTCAAGGAGTGTTTAAAGATTAACGTTCATTTTAACATTAAGATTCTGAAAGTCTATATATTCTTATGAAACCATGGGTTTATTAATGTTCGCATCTGGAATTTTCAAGTGAGCATATGTAGAGAGTAGAAATGTAGGATCAATCTTAAGAGCAAGCAAACTTACTCTTAGTACTTTCCACAAATGTCCATACTGCCAATGGATTTGCTGATTGGTTGTTTTGTAAAGATGAATTGGAGACAATTCATGTTTGCATTAGTATTTGGCTTCAGTCCAGTTATACTTAGTTGGTCTCAAACAGTCTAGAAATCTTATTTTTTTTTCTGAAATTTGGAAGTATATCTATGTTATTTTTCAAATGGATAAGTTTATACTATGGGTCAATATTCCCCATGGTAGAAAATATTAACAGTAGCAGAAAATGGTGCTTTAGCCTTAAAAATATTACATATTACTAGAGAAATAGTCCTAATTCTTATTAATTTTAATATATACAGGACTGATGGTGAAGTTAGTGACATTTATATGTAGTTCACATGGGGTAGGATAGAGAATAGATCATGCAAGGGGAGACATTACAAAGGTTTTTAGGTCAGGCTCCAAGTTTTATTTGTCCCTTTCAGTCTTATTATTAACACTATGCCTTAAATAAAATAGGTATTCAGAAAATATTTTGGGACAAGTTGATTATAACAATTGTTACATCTAGGTTTTTTTAGTATGTGACCAAGAAATCACCTTGGGGTGTGGGGAGGATATGGTATAATTCATGCTTCTATTGAGTGGTGTTATGTTCTCTCTCTTGTGAAAAGGAATTACTTTTATTATTTAATTCTTGAGATCTTCAGTTTGGGAAAATTAAGATGTAAAAGTTAATATCAGTAAAATCCTTCAGAACAGATCAAAGTAGAGGTAAGAAGGGGATGCCCTGTGAGCTTCATTCCCACCTGAGAGTATATGAGAACTCCAGTGAATCCATGTTGGAGAAAAGTGAATGATACTGGGAAACTATTTAGAAAACCACCAGATGAGATACCAGATAATCCCAGTGCTACTTGGGAAGCCATACCTTTTTCCAATGGTATCATTCAATACAGCAAGTATTTGGTATGTTAAAATTTTCAGCAATATTTACTGACTTAGATAATTTTCTCCTGCATTTTTCTTTATTCCAGTCTTCTTTGAATATTCTTTTTTCATGAGGAGGTGTTTATTGGACAGATGTCTTCTTAGATATGCCCACTCTTGCCTGAAAGGCAATGACTACTTCAGTAGCTATTAGCATATTAAGAAAACTTGGGTAATTCCATCACTTCACATTAATTTGTTCTTGTTGATTATTTGCTGTAATATGCTAAATAATTGCTCTTGAATGGGTTAAGAAAAGCAGTCATTCACCTGTTTTGATTGCTATAAATATCTTTGGAGTCATCCAAATGTGCCTCCATATTATTCACTACTCTTCTACACCATTAATAAATATATTGAACACCTGTGCTAGCACTGATCCCTGAGGCACCTCATTATTAACCTAATTGCACAGCTTCATGATATTTCATTTAACCTTGATTTTATTACCAAACTTTTTTCCAACCAAGACATTTCAAATTAATGACAAAACTTTACCTTTTATCCTGTAGTTGCCATGGCTTCATAATTGAATTTGCAAGTTTAAAAAATTCTGAATGAAATACCACAAGACATTAATTTTTCTTAAAAGTTCAAACAAGAAAAGTTATACACTCCCCCACCCAAACTATCTTCTGAACTTCTTGTCTACCCACTTTTCCTTTCATTGTCTTCATCAACTGTTTTCAGTGTGTTCTGATGCAGAAGCAGTAATTCTATAAACATAGTATTTTTTTTTTTTTTTGCAGTGCTGGGGATTAGAACCCAGGGCCTTGTGCTTGCGAGGCAGGCACTCTACCTGCTGAGCTATATCCCCAGCCCTAAATATAGTATTTTGATTTTAGATAGAATTGTCTCTGTGAGTTCCAACTTCCCAATGCTATTTTATTGCTGTTACCTCCATCAAACAGGAAAGGAAAAATAAGATGGAATTCATGTTAAATGAAGCTGCTATACAACAGCGAAGCCATTATAAGTGAAGAACTAGGTTTGCACCTTCTGTTTAAATCAAGCTCATGGAATATAGTTTTGTCTATAATGCTGGAACTTAAGAACTCTAAAGATCACATGGTTAAATTTCCCTTATTTTTCAAGTAAAGATGCAGAATCCCAAAGGAGTAAACTGATCTTGATGAAGGTCAAACTGATCAGACCCAGGGCTCTATTTTTTACTTTACTGTTAATTCACTGCAGCCTGGCCTAGGTTTTTATTATTGTTTCTCATTATAGGTAAAATTTTCTGTTGCATTCATTCTGAATTTTGAGATGAGTTGCATTTGAGCCTCTTTTAAACTATCCTCTACATCTAATTTATTTTTGTTCTAATCCCTAACATTCCTTGAATATAGTAAGTTCAAAACAAACATTATTGAATGGATGAATAAATCTAAGAGCACAATGTCTAACAAACTCAAATGTGTTTGTACCTACATACAGGTATATATGTATAGACATGCATATATGCATATATATATGCATACATTATTTAATATTTATTTATTGAGACACAGGGGATTGAACCCCAGAAGTGCTCAATCACTGAGAATCTCACCCCTTTTTTATGTGTATATAGAACTGACTTCCAGATGGTTAGATTTTTAGGACCCTCAAATGGGGTTGGTATTCTAAATAATGTTGAGTTGTTCTATGATATTGCCTGTTTGTTTCCTTTATATAAACTTTATCTAATATGTACTTGGACTCTTAAGTGTAATCAAATTCCCTCATAGCTATCTGAGCTATTTTGGAGAAAAAAGGGAAAAGTCTACATATGAGAAAGGATCTTTTACAAAAACTTAGGGAAGGGATATCAAGGTCATTATTGATGTTGGTTCCTAGGCTCCCAGAGAAGTTTCTTTTTTTTTTTTTAACCTATTTAAAGTATTTGTCTTATTTGATTTTCAATGATCACATTTCAAAAGCATCAAAGTGCTCTGCATTAATATCGAAAGGTCACTACTTAAATCAAATGGTCAATGTTCTATCATGTGAATAAGTCACTTCTTAGAAGAATTTTAAACACTTTTGAGATACATTATGTATTTCGCATTCATGATTCATCTGCTTTGGGGAAAAGTATTATTTCCTGGCACATGTTCAAATACTGTGATTTAAGACATTTTTAGTAAATTATTATACCACTGCAGCAAATGAAATTAATATGACCCCAGGAATTATGCATAGGGAATAGTTGACTCATCTAGTAGGAGCTGGCTCATTGTTGTTTAACATGCAAAGGAAAAAGAGAAAACAGTATTTTTATTATTATTATTATTATTATTAATATTATTAATTTATTTTTCGCCAGATCCCTATCAAGCATATGAAAAATATGAACAGAAATGTAATTTTAAAAAATAATGTAAGCAATCCATCAGGATTGAAATGATGAACTTCTGTGTAGGTGATTTGAATATTTTGACCTAGGAAATGTCAGATAGAATGCTATTACGAAACAACTAAGAAAACAGCTCTGGCTAAAGAGTCTTTTTCTGCTTCTGGAATCTGAAGATGTAAGTTTTGGTTCCCTGTCATGCCTCTCAACTCTGTTCCCAATCATGGAATCTTTTAAAAGTATTAACACAAAGCTGTTACTGAAAAAAGCAACATCTACAGCATACTTCTTGAATATGTCTTTCTTTTATTTCCCTCACGGACATTTTCACAATCACCTGGGTGATGATAGTTGTCTTGTCTTGTTTGCACAGTTGTTAGATTAATTGCTTCAAGGAGGCCTTTGTGTGAGGTATAGATATAAAGTGTTGACATAATCGTGAAGCAAGTTAAATATTGGAATAGAGATGGAGTCTGTAGTGTAGGAACCCAAGTGGTTCCAAGAGATATGCCTGGACTTGATGTGAAACAACTGTGATGGTTCTGAGCTGACCCAAACAGGATTCTCCAAGGTAGGCTATCATAAGGTTTTAGATACATAATTACAATTTCTTGGATATCCAAATTTAAACTTTTCCACATTGGAATCTCTGCTTGGAGTTTCCTTCCTTAGGATTGACCGAAAGCTGACTTATATTTCACATGAGTCGTACTTCAAACCTGAATCAAGATCTGAGATTTTAAAAAAATGAAACAATTGAATTGCACATTTTCAGGCCTTATTCTTAGGAGAGAAAAAGCATTACCTCTCCATGATACCCCCAACCTTCAGTCCCTGCCCCCACATCCTATTAACCATAGTCCTGGTGTTTACTGAAATGTGTTATGTATTTTTTTATTCCACTGTGAGCTGAGTTTTTATATTTTTAATTGATTCTTTTTGTTATATATAACATTAGTATCCATTTTGACATAATTATAACAGCAAGGAATATAATTTGCTCTAATTCTGTCCACATTACTTCTCTTTCCTTCTCCTCCTGCTTCCCCCTATTCCCTTCCCTCTAGTCTACTGATCTTTCTGCAACTAACTTCTAATTATTTTTTAAAATTAGTGTCTTATGGATATAAATGATGGTGAGATTACTGTAGCATATTCATAAATGTAGATAGGAAAGTTCGTTCAGATTCATTCCATTGTTCTTCTCTCATACCATCCCTCCTCTCTCTCCCTCAACCCCCTTTGTCTAACTCCATTGATCTTCTATTGATAGAATCCTCCACACCATTTCTCTCTTTCTCTCTCTCCCTCTCCCTCTCCCTCTCCCTCTCCCTCTCCCTCTCCCTCTTTTCTTATTTTGAACTACCTTCCACATACTACAGAAAACATCTGACCTTTAACTTTTTGGGTATTGCTTATTTTGCTTACCATGATGTTCTCCAGTTCCAGCAAATGCCGAAATTTCATTCTTTATGACTAATACACTGTTGTGTATATATACCACATTTGCTTTATCTTTTCATCTGTTGAGGGCACTTAGGTTGGTTTCATAGATTGTCTATTTTGAATTGTAGTGCTATAAACATTGATGTTGCTGTGCTCCTATTGTATGCTGATTTTAGATCTTTTGGATATATACCGAGGAGTGAGTGAGCTGGGTCACATGGTGATTCCATTCCCAGTTTTGTGAGGAATTTCCATGTTGTTTTTCAGAGTGTTTACACTAATTTGCAGTTTCACCATCAGTGTTATTTTAAATATTTAAAGCATAAAAAAATTAAGACCCAACAATTCAAATTTCTTACTCAATTTTATATATATGTTGGTAGTTTTGTAGATATAATTTCATCCATATTTATAATATAAAAAACTTAATGGCAGCAGGTAAAATAAGAAAAGAATTACAGAGTGCAGAGTAAATATGTCTTCACTTAAACTAGATTTTTGCTTGTATTTTTATATTGCCCAGGTTCATAAATTCATTTTACCCTATTTATTACAAAGGTTGTGCTCTGAACAGAACTGAAATATAATTCAGAAATTTATCTAAGTATAATTAAAACATGTGAGTGTAGAGGCCTTATATTCTCCAAATTTGAACTTATTAAATGTATTGGTTATATAATACAGTTAGTACATTACGTTTATTCCAATTAATTCTTTCTTTAATTTTTAAAGAAAGTTTGTGAAATAAGAATCGGCAAGATTGTTGCTGGGGTACACACCTGTAATCCTAGTGGCTTGGGAAGCTGAGGTAGAATGATCTCAAGTTCAAAACCTGCCTTAGCAACTTAGTGAGGCCCTGTCTCAAAAAAAAAAAAAAAAGTTGGGATGTGGCTCAGTGGCTCAGTGTTTAAGGGCACCTAGGTTCAATCCCTGGTATGTATGTATGTGTATGTATGTTATGTATGTGTGTGTACATATATACATATATATATATATGTGTGTGTGTGTACTATATATATATGCATATATATAGTAAGAGAACAGAATTTAATATTTTGACATATATTTTAAAAATTTTCCTGTTTTTTTATCTACCATCTTTTCTGTGACTGAAGATGGGATTTTCATGCCAAGTTAAATTTATTTTATTTTAAATTTTATTGCATGCTTCATAAATCTAGAAGTTAAAGTCTAACCATACAAATATATATGAAATGCTACATGTGAATGAGTCCTTATTTTGTTACAGATGAAATATTTTATTTTCTCTGCATATATTTTATGAACTTTAAACCATAGTTATTCATGGTTTTGGATTTTGGATAAAATTTGGAAATACATTCATTTTAAATCTCAATTGTGGAAATTTTGTTTGTATTTCTCTCACAGTTTGTAAATATGTCATATAAAACCTACATTGCCAGAATTTGAGTCCTAATTCTCTGAATGTAATGAAAGGAAAAATTTTATCATAGTATCATGAAATTATATCAAAGATATTTTTCTATGGATAAACTTAGACGTATTGAAAAAATATTGCCTCTTTAATTTGGGGCTGGGATTGGAGGGGTAGATCGGAAGCTCAGAAAGATGTTCTTAGACTTCCAAGGAAAGTAGAGGAATTAATGGTTGGACATTTATGGTTTATTATTATTATTATTTATTTTCCTTAATGTTCATAAAATAAAATAACTTTAATATAAGTAAAAGAATTAACCACATGATAACCAAGACATTTATATTAAGAAAATATATTTTTCAAAAAATTTTGAGAACTTTATTTTTAACCCTAGCTATCTCTTTTGAACATACACTTTGTTAGACTCTTTAATTCAAAACCTAAGAATGTTTTTATTAGTGAAAAATATCTTGAAATGTATATGCTACTTTGCTTAGTGATCTTTATATAAGAGGAATGTGCTTTGTAAGTGTGTATGTTGGTAAGCTTATTTTTTTCTCCATAGCTCATAAGTTAGTTGCAAATTAAGGAACTGAAAATTTAAGGATGAATCATTGATGGAATAATGGAAGTGGGCATGATACTAGAGAGAAAAAAATTAACATTCCAATGTTCAGAAAAATGAAACCATTGCAGTAGAATAAAAAACACTTTTAAATAATGGCATCTTTAGTCTATTTCCTTATATTTTTGCTTCTCCCCAAATAATTTTAGTTTGCTTATTATAAAAGATATATGAAATAAGATTAACAAAAAGAATTATAAAGACGGAAATGGGAAAAAATATCAAAAAGCAAAAACCAGAATATTGGTAGAAAGGTTAACCTGGGTTACTATGTTATTGAGTGTAACTCAGCTCCAGATTCCTGAGGCAAGATATGAAGAAGATAGGCTGTGTTATATGGCTCTAGTATTCATTGGGAATAAATCATAACAATTTCTCAGGGAGAACATTTTTTCTTGAAATATAATTCTTACATGTTGTTCCAAAAATGAAATTCCATAACATGATGGATATTTTTCCTAATGCTAGCTCCTATTAAATGTAGAAGAAAATTTCCAAATGCTTTTTCTTATACAGACTATAGAAACAATTTGAGAACAGAGTCTAGGTTATGTAGAATGTTATGAAGCAAATGGAAAGATCATTGAATGTCCACTAAAGATAAATTGGTTATAGTGTTAATAATGAAAAGTTCAAGGGAAATGCTCCTTTCTGCTCTAAAATTAAAAATGAGATGGAGTTTTCTTGCCTTGAGTCCTAAGGCTAAGAATTTCTTCTCTCTGAAGTACAAATTAGCCTCCATTTTCTTCTTCTTTTTTTTTCCTGTTCTGTTTACCTCTTTCTCAGAAAGAAATCAATGTAATGTTGACCAAATAAGTGATAAAAAATTTGTTTATAGTGATTATATAAATGTATTCTGCACTGCTTTTAAATCCATATTTCATCCTCTTGTTACATAAATTTAAGGTAAGGATATATTCTACTGAAGGAAAAGACAGAAAATTGACAGGGAAAATGAGGCAAAGAAGGTAAGTCAGTAAAACAATTTAATTATACCCATGCCAAATGAACACTGAAGTTAAGGAAAACCCTGGGGAAGAAGAAATTTTTTATGGAAAAATATGATTTTAGATCAGATATGAAATAAGATAATTGTAACATATCTATAATATAATGAAGTGAGTGAAAAATGAAGGTATGTTATCATAATTACCAGTTATAAATAAATCAGTTCATTATTTCCATTGAAAGAACACACTGACAACAACATCTATTCACTGTGTGAATGATTCAGTTAATAGCTTTTCATGCCTCATTTCTGACACTTTTTTTAAGAGGATAAAAATACCAAAATGGATTGAAATATACTGTGCTGGAGTGACTTGTACATAATTTATTACTAACTGGTACTCTTATTTCTAAATGATGACTTTGTTCCTTCCCATAATGAAACAGCTTAAACACTAGAAACTTCAGGGTTTGCTTCGTTAAAAATCTTACTTTTTGGAAATTTCATAATCAGTAATAGGTGAATATCATGGACAGTTTTCATGTGTTAAAAATTATAGGGGCATTTCTGAGGAGACTGGTGTGTTGTCTGGGATACCGTGAGTCTGAAGAGTAATGGGAACGTCCTGTAGTTGATTTCTTTTTATACTTCCATTCCTTATAGTAACCACATGTAAATATACTTCAGTAGATAACTTTGTGCCACATATGATTTGACAAAAGCAATCTTGAGATGTTTTATTTTATTTTTTAGCAATTCTCATTAACAAGCTACTGGGTCTTTCTTAGAATGCCACACACACAGTTGTGTAAAACCAAGTCTTTGAGTATTCAAGGGATTCATGGAAGTTAAAATTAAGTTACAGGCAATGAGCTGCTTTTATAAAAAGCATCAAAAGAACTTTTTAAAAAAGAACTTTTGTGCCATGCCTGAATTTTTCTTAAGCTCTGGGATATTCAATTTATTGGAAAAAAAAAAGAATGACTTACCTGGAGAACATTTTTTAAAACAGATCTGTACTGAGTTAAATATAACCTTATTTATGCTCTTTGAGAGCTAATATAACTGTATTATGTAAAATTGGATGATTCTTATTGCAAGATAAGTCAATGTAAGCTTTTCCTTTCGCAGTCTTGTCATCTTAATTGTGTTACCACATGTGTATGTCATGTGTGAAATAAAACAGGTTCAGAAAGAAAAAAGACATAGACATGGAGAAGAAGAATAAAATAAGCAGAGTAATGTATTACTTTCCTTGTGATTTATTTAGATCCTGAAATTAAGTATTCTTTGCTAACTCTCCCATCAAGATCACCTGTGACCTTCCCTGATGGCATGGAGAATTTCAAGATATATTTATCCTACATAATTCAAAGGAATGATCAATTATTCAGGTGAAGTCTTAACTCCTTGGAACTGCCACTTTATATGTGTACTGTATTAGACACCAATTTAATTTTTTGCTTGTCTCTGCCCTTTTATTTATTTTCTTGTACTTTTTATTCATCAAATGTTTTTAAAGGAGGGTTTTTAGAGGAATGAATTTATAGGAAATCTAATATTCCCTGGAAAATTCAACAGCAGTAATAAAAGTTTATTGTCTTCTTGTGATCACTAGTTTAATGTTTAATTATGCATATTTTAATCCAAAACTTGTCATAGGTCCTTGGGAAATTGGGGAGGGAGTTGCAAACCTGGAAAGGAGTGGTAGAGATCACCCAAGCTTGTATTTAAGCTAGCATTATAACCTGTGAATGTGGAATTTCCAAGAGGCAGATGGAGAGCTCATCGCATTTCTCAGTCTGTCTGGAGACTGTCCAATTGTCCAGTTATTTGCCATCACTTTCTATCCTGCTCCACTTTTGTTCCATTTACTAGTGTAAATGTCAGTACTTCACACTAATCCTAACAGTCCCCAATGCCTCATAAAATCAAAAGCACATTAATTTTCATTGTGAACTAACTGGAGTTTTCCAGGCTAGATTTTGCTGTCTCTTAATTGGGATTCAGAAGAGTGATTGCAAAACTTGAAAAAACCTAAGGGTTTTAAAACTTATTTTGTAGTCAGTAATAAAATAGAGAGCCGATAGTGTAGCAATAAGGATGTTTTAGGTGTTTAACAGAACTAGGTGTAGTCTGATGAATTCAGTTTTGTGGACTCATATGGCATTGGACCACACTGTACATGACTCTCTACAGTGAAAATTTCTGTGTGATTTGTATTTGAAAAACAATTGTTTAAATACAGTGAACATTCCATATATTGTAAATTCTGATGGCTGCCTTTGCCATATTGTGCACTCCTTATAATCCTCAAGAGTGTTTTGGAACATTAGGCACAATTCCCTTGACTTTCATTAAAATGGCAATATTCATGATGAGCTTTCTTCATGTTAGTATTGATATGTTCTGAAATTCTAAGATTAAAATATATTCATTTTCCTAACTAGGAAGACCTGAAAATTATGCCTTGATCTAGTTATTGAATTCATTAATTCTCTTTTGGCTTGACCTAGTGCAAGGTACATTCTTTAGTATTTGATAAAAAATTACCTTAAGTACCAAATAAACAATGAAATCCTTTGGTATTAAATGGTATCTTTACAAATAGAGGTGTTTGTTAATGTGAAAAAAAAATCAGGAACAAACTTATTTAAAGAAGTAAGTAAGACCAGAAATGTGGCTCAGTGATAGAGTGCTTGCCTGGCATGAGAGAGGCCCTGGGTTTCATCCCCAGAACTGCAAAAAATTAAATAAGATAAAATAAAATAAAATAAAATAAAATAAAATAAAATAAAATAAAATAAAATAAATCAAAATGTTGTAAAATGTTGCAAAATGTTAATAATAACAAGCATCTGTCAGAACAAATGTGCTTAATGCTATATTAAGTGAATTTACCACCTTACTAGTTTTTTCACTTTCCTAATGAATTGTTGGATGGTAATGGAATAAAATACAAAGACTCTCTACATATAATCTAATTTTCATTCACTTTAATAACAATCTTATGTGTAACCAGTATGTGGTGAAACTTTAAATTGCACAGGCCAATACATCTCTTTCACATTTTTCACATATTCTTGATGCTAGAACTGCAATATAGGCTATTTGACACAGAATTTGCCTGTGACATATTACAGAATAAAACAAAAACTTGACAATCCATTATGTTATTTACTACTACTTTTTGTTTACTTTTTCAATAAAATTACACATGACCTGTCAGTACTTCTCATAGAATGGCTGAATTGAATGTTTCTTAGTTGAGGGTTGAATTTAGAAACTTGTGGGAAGTAGTAATTTTTTAAAATAATTCTCTAACCTTTATATTCTGAAAGAAACTAAGTCTATATGGGGAAAATACCAGATGTAGAAATTTAGTTTCCTGAGTTTTCAGAGCTAATACTAATAGAAATTTCAAATACATCAAAGTTCTAATTAGGAGTGAGGGGTAGAGCCAGCTGGACAGACTAGAGTTATGTGATTGGCAAACTTTACAATCCAGGATCTCAAATACATTTACTCTTTGAGATCTTTTTAAGTTTTATTTCTGCAAAATTAATCATTCTCTCTTCTTTGTGCTACAACATCATGCACAGATTTCACTTTTAGAAATATCGTATTAAATCACATCTATTCAATTTTAAGCATTTTTATCTCCTATTATAGTCCTTGGCATACTATAGTAAAGGTTGAATAAATGAATAAATACTTGATTGAATTAAAAACACCTAAATATTGTGACACATTGTAAAAAATAGTCACTATATGAAAGTAAACTGAATGAATAATTGTGCGTGAAAGTTTATAACTACCAAGTCAACATAGATATGACTGCAAAGTAATAGTATAAATGAGGAGCAAAATTTGATGAAAAGAGAATATTTTCTATTTTTTAAAAAATTTAAAATAATAAAAGTAACTTCTTATTCATCCTTTTTGTAAATATATCTATTTGTACTTTTCAAATAACAGTTTTATTGACAATTATCTGACTTTTAAGACAGAAATGATTCTGCATTTTGTTAAATATTGATATATGTATAAAAATACTTTAGTCTAATTAAAATAATTTTAAGTACATGTGATTTCCAGTGCTGGTCTTTTTTCTGGTACCTAAACAGTTTGATCATGGCTTTTAATTATATTTTAGTTTATTTCTAAAATGTAGTGATCAAAAATAATTTTTGTTTTTAAACATTAGAATAAAAATTCTGATTAGTATCACCAATACTTACCTCAAGAGTGAAAATGTTGAAAAAAGAAGAAGTCAATAAATCTATAAGCCATATTTTCATATGACACCAGATAGTTTCAGTAACATGTTTTCACATCTTGCCAAATATCCTTTGACTGTAATTAGCTTCTATGAAGTTGTTTAATTCACATAATTATTTTTTAAATTAATGGGGTTGCCTAGATCAATCTTTAAAATGGGTTATGATCATTTTACTAAATTGGCTTACAACATTTTCCACAAAGAAGTAATGTGATTTTCTTCCCACTCTCCTAAGAAAGACAAAACACAATGAATAAAATAAGAGTAAAAAGAGAAATAAAGTTAAGAAAAATGTGGGAAATATTTTGCCTATCTAAAAAGCTAAAAGATTTGCTGCAGCCAGAGAAAAAATAGTCTTCAAACTTTTAGGCAAACCAGAAAAAAATTAAGCCCAATATTTCTCTTCTAGAGAAGCATGTGTCTAACAAATAGTATTGGATGTCCATAAGTGAAAATATATTCTTCCTTTTCCTTCTTGACTTTTTGTTAATCTAAATACTGCCAGTCTTGAGTTCTGTCTGTGTTCTCACTTTTGCCCTATGATATCCTTAACTCCTCTAGGAACTTTGATTTTATCTTCTATAATTGCTGGTTACACTTGCAGGTATAAAATTTGGCTATTAGAATTTTTGTTGCTGTGGATGTCTTCTCTGTGTGAAGACTGAAAGTCTCTTGGGGACAGGGACTATATCACATACTCTCTGCATCTCTTAAAGATTCTTACCTTCCACTAGAAATATATTAGATATATTGTAAGCTCTATTCATTTTATTTATAAGCTGTCTTCAGTTATTACCTTAAATTAATAGACTTTAGAATTCAAGGGTAGGACCTAATGGGTGGGGGACATTCAGTGGGCAGTTACTAGGGGTCAATTTGTCAGTATACCTACCACCTACTTTTGAATCCTTGTTCCACAGTTTATCAGCTTTATGTTTTATCATTACTTTGTGCATCTGTTTCTTTATCTTCTTAAGGGGAAAACAATAGTACTTATTTCACAGGGTTATTATTAATTATATTAACTATAAGAATGAGGACCAAATGATTAATGCATGTAAATTACTTAGAAAAGTAAGCATTCAGTGTTAGTTGTTATAATTCTGTATTAAAGTACTTGTTCTCAAGTCACTGTTTCTGGAAAAAATTAACAGATATTCCTCATGGTATCAATTATAGAACATGATCAGTTGTCTGAGGTCTGTCCTCAGTGAAATTATATGACAACAGAACCATGTTTTCATTATAGAGAATGATATTTATATTCTTAGTTGCAAGAAAGCATGCACTTAGTTTATCTGAAAACTATCAGATTAAGTTAACAAGAAGTGACCTTAAACTACCTGTTTTTTATTACATATAGTGTTATCAGATAGAAGATTCTTCTTCCAATTATTTTATGGTAATACCAAAATGCCATATCAAACTCACACATTTTATGTAAGTGGAAATAAGGCAAGGAAGAGTCAGTAAAGGTTACAATTTAAGCCTTACATTATTCTTCTATAAAATGATGATGTATACAAGGGTTCATCCTAGAATAGCCTTTTTAAAAATACAGTATAGGTTCAAGAACTCAGATCTGAAGTTTGTTGAAGAGGAAACTGGTAAATAGTTTTGAAGAAGGTCTAATCCACTGAATTTAGCATTCCATCAATCCAAAGGTGAAAACAAAATGCTGATATCTCAAGGATCTCAGGTATTTCAAAGACAGCATGTCGAAATATTTAATATTTTTATCTAGATTTCTCAGGTGTAAGTATAATCTTGATTTCTCAGGTGTAAGTATAGTCGGAGCTAATATGAGCATCTAGGCTCTTGTCTCAGGACACTAATTTCCTTTTTTTCAAATGACTATGAAGCAAGACCAAGAGCATTACAAGTACCTAGGTCAAGACCAGCTATAGAGGACTTTAAAAACCACATCCTGTCTCCCCACTGTGGTGGGTATTCCTCTCTGATAATTGCCTTATGGAAGAGCAGAATGACGACAGTGACCAACTTTTCATCATGTTTGTAGAAGACTGCTTAGGGTACTATATTTATGGATCTGTAATTGAAAGAAAATATATCATTGATGTGAAGCATGAAGAACAAATGGAACATATTTTAAATTATAATTCATACCTTGTCAGATCTTTAAGTGTGTGTGAATCAATGCACTTTACTCATATAGATGAAGGAGAAATTTGGGGTTTATAGTTTGGGAGTTATTTAAAATTCAACCTTGAAAATATCATTTGACATTTAGTTTAAATCATCTTATCTGACTTTTCAATTTTTCTCTGAAGAAATAATAATGATAGTCCTTGAATTAATTTTTATTCTTAATATTCTTTCTTTTGGAGAATTAATCCTATCTTTTTATGTATTTATATATTATTTATCTTATACATATTGCTATCACAAATATACATTTGCTCTTATACATCTAATGTCTGTGCTGGTCTTTACTGATTACATTTGATGGCACAAATGTTATTGTAAACTTTTGAGTCTTAGTTTTAACAATTACTTTCAGATTATCCAGCAACAATAAATCACATTTCCTTCACTTACCTCTTGGTATGTGTAATATTTTGTCCTCTTCACTGTTCCATCACATCTTCCACCCAGATATCAGGAGCATCTTTGTTATTCAGAATCAGAATTATTCTAGGTGTTTCAGATAAAACTCCTCTATTGTGCCAGGATGAGCAGATGTAGAGAAATTAGATTCAGGGTGTTAGAATTTCTTTCTTTGCTGGATTATTAATTGTTTTAAATTTATGGCTATGTTTGTCACAATTACCTTAGTGCTCATTTTTAGTAGGTTTGGCTTACAGATTTTTTTACTGACTTGAAATCCTGTATGTATTACAAAGTAAAAGCAGGTTTCACATGCACACTTCATGTCCAGAGAGTGTGGTGGAATAAAATGTTAATGCAATTTCCCATGACATTATTGAGATTTGTGCAGGTTCAGGGAGAAATAGAAGAGACAGCACAGTGGTTTAATAAAAAGCTCCTGGAGACAATAACAGAGTCAAGAGACTATTTAAGAATCATTTGTGAACAGCTGAGACTGAAGCAAATTTATTGAAGATGGATTTAAAAATAAGTTTTAAAAATGTATTTTATTTTGCCATCTCCATATAATGATGAAAACAGTTATAGTACCCTAACAAGAAAATTATATGTATTTTTAAATTTAAATAATAATATGTTTGAGTAGAACAAGCCAAGTCTGTATTGTTTTATAAAGGTTGTCTTCCTGCCTTCTTTATGTGCTCTGGTCCTAGACATCTTGTAATTTGTATAGTAATTCTCCTGTAAAAATCTTGCTATATAGAATCATTCTGTAACCCATGACACATTTTTGCTGATTGACACTGTGTGACTGTATATTATTAGTGTTTATCTTCACTTTACTGTTTGTACCTGGTGACTTAATTGACCATCCATATAACTTTTGCTTCAGTTGATGACCCCTTTTTTTCCAGTTGAGGGTTATAGTATAGATAGTTATATTTTAAGTTGAATTTTAAAAGACCTTGAATGATCAGAAATGAAAATACTTAATGAACATTTATTGTTTGAAGGATCTCCCTTCAAATGTTCACTCTTTTTAGGAAACAGTGTATCAAAAAGAGAGTAATGGTCTTTCTTTTCATTAAGATGTAAATTTGGGATTTTGAAGGAAATCTCTACATAGTGTGAAATTTATGTAATTTTTCCATTTGGAAATGTCTCCACTGCCTCCATTAAAATATATGAGCCCAGTTATATTGATTATGCTTTTCTCACTTTTGGAAATGTGCTGTGGGGTGGTAGGAACACACCTTTAGCATCTGGCAAATCTGGATTTGAATCTTCAATTCTATGAACCTTGGTAAGTTACTTACAAGCACGATCCTTTTTTTCCTCTTTTTTGAAGTGATGGGTATACCACTTGTGTAAATGAGATGAGGAAAATGAAGTGCCTGATATCATAACTTAATTCTTTCTTTCCTTGAGCTCTCAGGCTCTTCTATTACTATCCAGGGGAGTAACTAGCAAGCTAAGTAACTAACTTGCCTACTTTATGGCTGTTTTCAGATACACTTGTGGAAGGAGTTAGCGGGAGCACAATCTTTACACAGCAGTTTGTCAGAAAGTAACTTGGACAGTGTATGTATAATTGTTCTTTGTTTTGTAGTACTCTAGTCAAGAAAAATGTTCAGCTAGACTTAGAACCCTATATTCATGTTGGTATAGAAAAGGGACAAGGCTTAGTACTTTCACGTGAGGACAAAAAAGTACTAGAATTACTTGGTTTGGAAAAGTACATCCATTTAAGAATATTTAAATATTCTTGATTGGTATCACCTGAATAAGGTGTTAGCAATGCATACTTGGGGCATTATCTCAGATTCTGATTCAGTAAATCTAGTATTTTTTCATGGGGTTTAAGGTCATCTCAACCTCTTAATACTAACTTCAAGGATAGGATAGATGGTAAAAGTTGAAACAAATAAATAGAACAAAAAACTTGTTAGCTTTATCCATGTTGTCTTAATACTATTTTTCCCATAAATCCAGATAAAGTCAGTAAGTAAAACTGACTGAAACCAGTCCCTCATGTCAAGACCAACTCAAAACTTGGAGACAGCCTTTTATTTTACATAGTCTGAAGTAAAGACTATATCCTAGAACTTTCAAGGCCACACAGTAAGAGTGTGTTGCATTATGTAACACAAGATATGTGGTAATCAATTTACTAAATTAAATTTGTGGTTTTGTAGTTTAGAAAACAGAAAATATTTACTGCAAGGATCCTTTACCACAAGGTCTCTTGATGAATTTGAAAAATTATTTGATTTACACAAAACAATTTTCATTTGGCTTTTAGGAAGACAGATAACATAAAACCAAATCTATAAATGTTTGAGATGTCAAAGAAACTCCACAGTTCCCTGTGTCCTAGATAGCTAAGGTACTCTGCTGCTTTAAGATCACTATCCTTAATAGAAATATAAATAAGCAACTGGACTTTTCAGACATTAACCAAAATTTAAAAAATTTAAATATGTCTACTTCTATCTCATAATAAAATCTAATGTTTTTGCCATGGAAAACCTTTAAAAATGACCCATCAGCACTCTGGTGTTTGTTTTTAAATTTTCAAAAGTTTCTTCCCCTTTATAATAAAATGAAGCACAACTGCTGATTGTCAGTCTACCCTACCCTGTGGTTATGTCAGAGTTTTGAAAGTATTGATCCTCTGCAGTTCTCTTTTTAGGGACAGCTATGGCAAGTTAAGGAGGTAAATGGAGTAATTGGAAGTTCTTGCTACAAGACCAATTCATCATCTGAATTTTTGCTATATACAAAACCCCATCAGGACCTTGAGATTTTTTATGTTAAGAGATTATTAACTCCACAGATGATAAACTGTTAAGAACTATATTATATCTGCTCTGGAGATTTCTCAGTTTCTCTTCTGTGGTCAAATTTCTGCCAATTCTGTTACCTTTCCCTTCATATGCTGCCATCTACATAGAATATCTGATTTCTTTCTTCCAACTTTCTCATAGTTCACACCAGGTAGCTGTTTTCATGCTTTCTGTTTTTTTCTTTATTTTGAATCTTTAGTTTGAAAGATAATGTTTGTCTTCCAGTCATGAGTAGTTGAAAACAAATACATTTTTACTTTTATAAATAGAGGTTTTATTTTAGAAAGTATTTTGGCAAAAAGATTTTCTGTTTCTAAGCAGTTTATGTAATCAGATCTGAGTTCAAATTGGGGTATGTCATTTGTCTTGAGTGTTAAATTTGGAATGGTTTTCTTTGCTTCCAAAAATATAATTTGTGTTAAAAATTAGTATGGCTTTCTAGAACTTCAAGGAGGGAGCAGGAATAGAGACTTGACAAAAATGAACTGATTAGTAAAATATTTGCATGTTAACATAGGTTTTAGCATCTATGCATCAGTTTGAGTAAGTTCTCTTTCATTTTTATTGGAAAGAAAATAGAGAAATTTGTTCTCTATTATGACAGCTTTTTAAAATTTTTGTTTAAAAAAAAAAGTCTTGACAAAACAAAAGAAGAAAAAACAGTCTTCCCTATCTAATCTGAATTAAACACATGTTTAGTTGAACATGTGTTCAACATGTGTTCAACCTTGTGTTGTGGATCATTTTTATACCTACCCACACAATCTCAATTTAGACAGTTTTTGGTTTCTCTCCCTGTGCTTCGTGAATTTTTGTCCGCACCTTAGGGACTACCTACATCCATATCTTGGGAGCAGCTGTTCTGCACATTTACAAGTGATCTTGTATATTGAGATATGTAACTTGCTATAGAATTTTAGCCTGAGAACCCAGGTTGGCATGCAGAAAGAGTTCATTTAGCCCACATTATATGGACTGAAGGAATTGAATTAAAGTAGAGATTATTAAACAACATGTCAAACATTTTTTTTTCTTTTAGTCTATCGACTATTTAGGGATGTTGTCAGCTTTAATCAGAGAGAGAAAGCTTTCAGCTTAATGAAAGCCTCTGAAGTTTGAGAATGGTTCAACTGCATCAGTGATTAGCCCCGTGTACTAGGGTGAGGACTCAACTTCTTTGAGATTAATGTCTTCACAGGGTTATGAAGACAAAATGAGAAGGTTTGTGTGGTTTGAAACCTCAAAACACAGCATAACTTTATTGTTTGCTGCAGCTGCTGCTATTTTTAATCATACTGGGTCAAGCTCTCCATTTTTCAACTCCAAATACAGGTAAACAGTTTTAGTTATTTAAACGATTGAGCAATAACCAAGAAGGGAGACATGGATGGGAGGGGCAGGTACTTGGAGGAAAAGGGAAATTATCAAATGCTGAAGAAGATAGCTTAGAAATAAAAATTTTAGACACAAACTAACATACATTGCAAATATGTGATAAAGATTCCAGAAACCAGCTATTCTAGCAGGTTTTTACCATTCCCCTCCCCCTCTTCCACTGCAGAATGAAAATTAAGCAAATAACCCAACATCATTTTTCTTTTCCTTTTGAAGATCCTTTTGATTTAATTTCAAATATGAGAAGTCTTAAAATTTTTAGGTTATTTGCCTTTTACTGTAGTTTAGGCACTTGAATGCTCAGAGCTACAGTTCCAAAGCAATTGCTTTTATTTATAGTTGCTTACTTTAGATGAACTTAAAATGTTTAAGAAAGTGGTTTGTTTCAGGAAATCAAGGCATACATTTGTAAGGCTCATTGGAACCTTAAAATTTTAAAAAATCATTTATCGATTTGAACGTGTCTGAAAATATTTTTGAAGTGCTTATTTACACAAATTAATTCTTTTGGAACTTTGCAAGGACAACTTCTAGTGAACAACTTGACAGATGACATTTTGATTTACATATTAAATAAAATTTTGCATTTGATTTCAGACCCATAAATAAGAGATTTATAGCCCTCTATAAATTTTGTGCAAAACCAAATCTCAGTGTAGGGGATTAAGAATACTCAAAATAATACATTGTAAAGAAATTAGAAATTGGCAAAAATGAAGCTTAATTTGGCTTCAATGACAAAATTTTGATTAACAATGTATGCAAAATATGTTACAAAATCTGATATGCTAAATATTTGACACAGGTACTGGGTTTGACATTTAGTTACATTTAAATTAATGGTTTGCTTCTTCAAACCTTTACATCCCTTTTTTTCTTTCTGACATTGTGTATTTTCAACAAAAATTTGCACTACAATTTTTAAGTTCATTTTTCTTGAAGTTGTTCTTCAATTTGCTGTAATAATCTGCATGAAACTAGATTTTATAGATATGATTTCTTTGGAAGAGATAAAAAAATTAAGTTTGACATTGTTGCTTTTAACTAATTCTTTTCTTTGTTGCTTTTGATTGTATTTGACCCCTGTCACACTGACATATATTCAACATATTTTTTATGTCATAAATATAAAATGGCAATACAAAAAAGCATTTGTCTAAGTGCAATAATAATTGAAACTTGCAGTTTTATATTAAAAAAATACTCAAACACCAAAAAGAACCTGTGATTATCATAGATGAAGTAACAATACTTTCAAACAATAATCTGTGTCAGGTAAACAACAGAAACAAGTTGATCATTCTAGCCTCTGAAAAGTCAGGTTTTCTTAATTTGATTTGTATTTATAACACAATCATATAATCAATATATGATCTGGGCTAGTGTCCAATTACTCCCAGTTATTTTTCAGGTAATTTGGAGGTGAATCCCATTATGGAGCGCAATGTAAACAATTTAGAACATATTAAGGATGTTTATAATCTAATTGAGTGATACATTTCTCCACTGTGGCTCACTTCTATATTGACTGAACTGTAGATGTTTAAAGTTCTGCCTTGGGAGCAATGGATGTAGCACCCAATGACAAAAATTTCATATTTTTCCTTTGAGAAGTTCCCAAAATATAGTTTCAAAATTCTAAATGAAAAGTTGTCTTAAGAACCAGGCACATTTCACACTGACTGATGGTTATTTTTAGGTAAATCACGTTGGGTTAATTAGAAGAAAAATTGCTACTGTACAGTTATTATGCTCTATCCTCCCACCTTGGCCTGAAAATAATGAGATATAACAAAAGTTTTCCTTTGTCACTGTCAGCTGCACCTTTTAAGTGTATCAAAGTCTGTTGCTGTGGTTACGGCCTTTGTTTCCAGTGATGTTTTGTCCATACTTCTCCCCCCACCCTTAACAATGGTTACTCAAAAGAATGAAATAATGAGTCATTCATTCGGAAATATGTTGTTAAAATATCCCTCTTTATCATTACATTTCACTGCTTAGAAACTAGGCTGTAATTCAAGGCAACAGTTAAGTCTGAGAAGAACTGTTAAAAAAACCTTTTGATTTTTTTTTCATTTATAAGAAAAACCTGTCTATGTAATTGAAGAACCTCTTACAAGTCTGAACAATTAAATCCTTTTTGGTTAATGTATTATTTCTGGAACAAGTAGATAAAATTCTACGCAGTAAGCATGATAAAAATCGTGCATGTTTCGCACAGCACAGAATTTTAGAGTCAAGGTTTCTGGGCACAAAAGCAGTAACAAAACAGTCCCTACAAAACTGAGTAACTTTGAATAACACAAGAAATAATTTTTGTTAATTTAAAATTTTAGAAACTGAAATGTGTAAAGTTTGTAAAGTAAAATGTAATTAAATTATGGTACTGTACATACCAGTTGTTTCTATAATTGAAATTTTACAATATGAAAAATACATTAGCTCTGTACAGTTTTTACACGTAGGTAGGATGAGTTTTGAAAAACGATTCTTTTCCTTTTTTTCAGGGTCATACTCTTTAAGTCAAAAAAATACTGCACAACTTAGCTAATTACAAAGTGTAGACTTGAAACAATTCATGTCTTCTTTATTTCATGAATCAATCTTGGATTTTTGTTTTATTTGAACAGGGGATTTTGTTTTGTTTTGTTTTCAGAGTCACAATGAACAAATCTTCCTCATTTTGTCCTTGAGGTTACAAAGTTTGGTAGCAACCCTTGGCCACCAGTCAGCTCAGTTAAGCCAGCTGCTGTTTATGGTCACTGATTCGGCCAGCTGTTGTGATTGTGCTCAGGTCCAGCTCAGTCTCTAGGTGTGTTTCCATCGTATCTTCCTGTGCATTCGTTTCAAAGGATTTATGAGAGAGAAGCTCATGATGCACCCCACAGTAACTTATTGTGGGCTGGTCGTATGCCAGAAAGGTTGACACATTCATAGATAAAGGTATCTGGGGAAAAATGACATGAGAAAAGTCAGTTATAAAGAGACAGACAACTTGGGGGGCAAGATTTGGAGACTGAAGTGCTGACTTGACCAACCTCTACAGCTACATCTGTGGCTCTAGTGTCCCTGTGCTATCCTTCTAATGTTCCTTATTTTCATATAGTGACCTCAGAGCAACAACTTTAATGCCTGAGTGAAGCTGCTTAACATTATCTGAACATTCTTAAGTAAAACTATTTAAGAATGTTCAGATAAATAGCAGTATAAGTGGTTGTAAAAATGATTTAAAAAGCTCCTTCATCAGAGGAGTCAAAAAATTGCTTCCCCTAACTGGGGTAAAACTGGTTTTAGATCTAAGAAAATTATTAGGATGCAGTAAAACAGTGATTCTCAAACTTTAGCATGCATGAAAATCACCTCCCTCTTCTTCAACTACCTTCTCCATTGTCCCCCAAGTTTCTGATTCATTGGGTCTGGGATAGGGTATAGAATTTACGTTTCTTACAAGTTCCTATGTTATGGGTGCTGTTAATCCACACAGTACACTTTGAGAACCACTGTAGAAGAGAATTGTCTTAGATAAGTCATTCTGGCTATTCTTACCCATAACTTCATAATATTTATTTCATCATGAAGATTCCTTGAAACATTTATGCTGTAATTTAGTCAACATATTCAAATTTAGAGCTCTAAGAACTCCCAAGGAAAATCCTTTGTAAAGGTCTAAAAATCATCAAAAGATGATGCTGGTTTGAAGGAACCAGTAAAACAGGTGAGAAACTGACTCCATTGCTAATAAAAGAAAGCAATATCTAATATATGAAGGAAAAAAGTCAAGGATGACCATCGTGAGCAGAAGAGAGACATATTACAGACAACAGGTGGTCTTGGATGTAATCAGTTGTCAAAGTTTACAGGTCATTCCCATTTCTTTCCAACAACATAAATACTTGTCCTAAAAAAGTAGGTAGCTTTTAGGAACCTTTAGTCCTAATCTTGACTTAATATTCAACTTAGTTTAGATATTGTTTATATGTCCTCCAGGACCTCATGGGTTGAAATGTATTAAATGGGTGGAAACTTAAATTTGACTATGGTATTTAGAGGTGGGGCTTTGGGGAATTGATTAGGTTTAGATAAAATTTTCAGGGAAGAGCCTGCAGGATTGAATCCCAGTGACTTTATAAGAAGAGGGAGAGAGAACAAAAGACACGCATATTTGTATAAATGCTCCTGGTCTCTTGCCATGTGATTCTCTGCATTGTCATGCAACTCTGCCATCAAGAAGGCTGTCACCAGATGACCACCTTCAGCACCCTGAGCCAAACTAAGCTTCTTTTCTTCGTAACTCATCCAGTCTGTGGTACTGTGTTACTGACAACAAAAAATGAACCAATGCAATATCCTAATTACTCATTCATGTTGTTGAATTTCCTTTAATGAAAACTTGTTTATTGAATGGATGAAATGTATTTCTGTTTGAGCACATCCAAGAATTTCCCTTCTCACCTCAACTGAGATTAGAGCTCAAAACTAAAGAAAATAGAATGTCTAGGTTTTATTCTTTTATTTATTGATACTTTATTCTCCCCTCCCTTCTCCATGATTAGCACCCTCAGCTGCTTCTCTTTCCATCCCTACCCTTTCACCCAAATTTATTTCTCCTTCGATAAAATTACTTGAGATATTTCTTTACTTTCTCTTCAGTGAAAATATTCACTTATTTTGAGATCATCTGTTTGAATTCCTGATTAATTCTTTCTATTTATGTAGAATTTTAAAACCTGAAGCACAAAATTGTCAGATATGTGAATAAAAATATTATTACAATTTAAAAATGGTCAAGGCAATTGATAATTATAAAAGTAATGCTTAATAGTAAAATAGAATACTTCCATTTAAAATAAATAAGAATCTCTGTTGTTACAGATGCAATGACTCAGATAACTAAAAGATTTTTATCATGTAAAAGCAATTGTGCAACATGAATAGATTTCAGTTATAGGCAAAAACAAACATAGAACTGTTATTGGCCACATGAGTTTTACATTAGCCTGTGGGAAATCAATGCTCTGTAATGTGTTATGGGTCATATATCCATAGGATTTTACATACTTGTTTTTATTTGTCATAGAAACTTATGCATCATACATGATAAATCCTTCCTGGCTTTCTTGGAATTTACTGTGAATAATTTGTAATTTCTATGGTCACAATTTCTGAAAAATAATATGCCAAGATACATTTATTCTTTGTGTTCATGTGTGTATACATAATTTCCTGTTTGATATCTAGAGGCTTTTGGTATACAGGGTGCAAGTCCTAACTTGAACCATCAATTAAATAGTTTGCTATGAATGTCTTTAAAAAAATCTCACATATTTTCTTTAGAGAATTTCTTATTGTTGAATGTCTTATTTTGAGATACCTTATCCATGTTTATACTGTTTCAATGTATTTTCACTTTCTTTTGACTTTTTAACTCTTTCTTAATTTGGGATAGTACTTATAAGCAATACAGATGTTTAACATGTATTTTTTTTTCCCTTGCAATTAAAAGTGCATCTTAAAGTTGATGACAATTGCTCTCAAAAATAACAGAAAGGTGATCAGTAGGTAGAATTTAACAGCTAACCATATGGGAATATAGCATGGACTTTTTGAAAGTTGACTTAAATGATTTTGAAAATATAGGAGTTAGCATAGGACAGATACAAATATGCATTTGTAGGGGTATACAATATACCTCTGCATGCACATATATATGTAATCGAATAGTCAATTACTGATGATTTTAGAACCATTCTATTAAGGTATGAGAAACACAAATTTTGTTGATACATTGAATAACTATTACACATTTATGTTGTCTACATAAGCTATTTATAAACATACTATACATACCTGTAGATGTAATATATGTATACACACATATGAATGTTTAAAAATTTTTTGAATTGAGTTCAGATAAAACTTTGCTGAATTATGATACTTCTTCACTGGCAATTTTATTGGAAAGGTAAGATAATTTTTACACTAAGTATTTTGTTAAGTTTATATAAATAATTTCTTTCCCACCTTCTTATTTCTAAGTATTTTATACAGAGGTGAATGGCATGGTTTTTTTTTTTGTTTGTTTTTTTGTGGTGCTGGGGATTGAACCCAGGGCCTTGTGCTTGTGAGGCAGGCACTCTACCAACTGAGCTATATCCCCAGCCCCAGCATGTTTGTTCTTTAGTGATTATCTGATAAACAAAAATATGTTTAAACTGTATATGAGATACTATGTTAAATAATATGTATAATTCAAATACTAGTGAATAGACCAAGTGGTTTAGGTATAGAATAAGATTAGTGATTTTCTTTTAATCATATTTTGTTTTCTACAAGTTACTATACAGACAATTCACCAGATATTGACTTTAAGTATGATTGCTACAACAAATATTGAAATATGTAGCGTAAAAATGAATTTTAAATTTAAGATCCAGTTTACTTTGTTTATTGAGAAGATGAAACTTTGACTAAAGACTATGCCCTTTGCAGATATTATTATATTAGTATATTAGAATACTCCTGTAGCATAGATATTATGTGCAATTTTTGCTTTATAATTGATTCCATAAAATCTAATGTCTTAAATGTAATAAATGTAAATAAAAATATATTTACTATCTAAATTTATATGGGGAGGAATATTTTTGACTCTAATTATGATGCAAAATTATATTTTCATCAGAAAACTTCTTCCTCATAAACATATTACATATATTATTTGTAATGCCTTTCCTTCTCCATATCAACATCATAATAAGTATTGAGCACTTTCTCAATGTGGTGCATTAGATTCTTACATAAAGTAATTAAAGTAGAAAGTCAAATGCAACATGTGCGAACTCCTACTCCTCAAGTAATAACATACCCACTTGCTACCCCAAATTGCAGTACTGTATAAAAGGTTTATTTTGGTTCTTACCATAAAAGGAAATTATCTACTCCTTTCAAATTGTAGTCACTTGTTTGGAAACACAGCAGATGACAATTTGTGACAGTTCCCTTATTTGATAAAAATTTGAATAGAAGGAAAACTGTTCATATTTCAAATAAACTATATTAAATATTTAAATATTAAAATCAGCAAATTGTATATTTCACATAAAGAAAAAGAAAACATTTGATGCAGAATTTTGGGCAACTACTGTGAATCCAGCAATTTTTTTTGGATTCTGTTGGGAGGACATATTCTTGTACCACAAAGTGACTGATGACTGGATAGTGATGGAGAGGCTACCAGTTGGCACTAAACACTGTGAAGCTCAGATGCAGTCCATGTAAATTCCACCTGTCACCAAGTCAGAGCAAATGCAGCATCCTTTTCTTCTTCTTCACATAACCAAGTAGACTTGGTTTTCCTTTCTCTTTTTTCTTTTTAAATTGCCTATTCTCTCTCCCCACACCCCAGCATCCCTCTCTTTTTCCCTTCCTCTTTTTCTCTCTCCTCCCCCATTTTTACATTATTCTATTATATGCTTTTCACTATGGTTAAGGTATTCAGCAGTACAATCCTAGTTTCTACTTAGTGTTCCAAAGGACAATAAATCACTTAGTAAAGAAAATAAGCAGTGACTCTAGGTGTCTAACGGATTTGATTGGTTCCAGAAAGGGCAGTAGGACATTTAAATTTAATAAGGCTACTACTGTTTCCCCGGAACTTTTTAAGGCTCTTTTTAAAAAATATTTGTAGTTGTAGATGAACACAACACCTTTATTTTATTTATTTTTATGTGGTTCTGAGGATCAAACCCAGTGCCTCACACATGCTAGGTAAGCACTTTGCCACTGAGCTACAACCCCAGTCCTTAAGATTATTTTTTTTAATTGGAGCATTGTAATTATATATAATAGTGGGATTCATTGTGCCATACAGATACAGATACATAATACTATTTGATCAGTCTCTTTTCTCAGTACTTTTCCTTCCCCTTTCCCTTCCCAGACCTGCTTGCCCTATGCCACTGATCTCCCTTTATCGTTATTATTATTTTAATTAGTGCATTACATATATATATATGTATATATATGCATACATATGTGTAGTTCACTTTGGTATATTTGTACATACACATGGACATAGCATACTTGGTAGATTTCATTCCCCAGTACTTCCCCAGGTCCTTTTCTCCTCCCTCCCTCTCACTCCTTTTCTTCTACCCCATTTGTCTTCTTTATATTTTTGTGTGAGACCCTCTTCTCTTTCTTCCAATTTGTTTAGAAGCTTCTATTTAAAGTGTCCGTAGAATCCTCTTGTCCTATCTTTCTGAGAGAGAATAGTTTCTTTCAGTGTACTTTTACCTGATAAACTTTTATTTATAATTATTCATGACTTCCTTTAATCCTTAGTCAGTGTTTTCCAGGTGAGGTAATTATTCTTGAAACATAGCTTGTAGAATTTCAGGGATGTGGAAACTTACTCTCCAGAAAGCATTATCATATAGAGTTGAGCTAAGAAATCATTATATGCTATTCTAATTATGAAAGGTAGAGGCTGACCCATTACTTAGGAAAATTCTCTTGGGAAAAATTTCAATTCTGCTTAACTAGTAATATCTTGATATCAATGACATTTGCTAGTAGTACTTTTTCAGTAAGTGTTTCAATATCAATGATATGTGCCTTTCTTATAAAAACTACAGTTAAACAAAAATAATCAATTATTAATGATTTTCCCCATTCATATATAATGTTTAAGCTTATGATTATAAAGGGAAACAATAGATTTTTTTTTTCACAGTGCTGGGGATTGAACTCAGGACATTGTGCTTGCAAGGCAGGCACTCTACCAACTGAGCTATAACCCCAGCCCACGAAAGAATAGCTTTTTAAAGTTTCCAATTTGTAATTTAAGAAAAAGCAATCATTTAACCTTTTATTCACTGCATAAATAATATGTATGTATATTTATACAAATGTGTGTGTGTGTGTGTATATATATATATCTGTATTTGTATTTCTCATATTGAATTAGTTGGTTAGAAGTTTCTCAAGCTTTCGTATCTCTTTTGTGATAGAAAAAAATATTTTAAGTACAAACTTTTCCAAAGAACAGATAATGACAGCCTACTTTTTGGGAGGAAATAATAAAAAGTCTGTTTTTCCCCTGTCTAGAGAAAAAGATAGAAAATGCTTTCGTGTCAAATGTTATTTCTGAATGTCGTTTTTAGTACGTATAAATACTCCTACTACTAATTACCTTTGAATAGAATGCCATGATGTTTCCCCATTTCACAGGGAAATCTTGCATTTATATAAGCCCAAATATTATCTAGTAATTATTCTACCTCTCTCTGTTGCTGAAAGGATGATACTTTAGAGTCTTTCTAAGTTTTTTTTTCTTTTTTATTATGTGCATATAATAAAGGAAACAGACTTGTCATGAAGGAGTCTTTTTTTTTTTGAGATGTAATCCTTATCACTTTTGAGACATTTTTTTCTTTATGTTGAAATTCAAGGACCTATAATCTTTCTTTGTTTTTTTCATCTGCTAAATGGGTTTTCAAATGAGTTTATTTCTACCTATTAACAGATAACACAAGAAATAGGCATTATGCATTTTTCCAGTTAATGAAATTTATCTCTAAATTTGTATGGAATGAAGCACCTCATCTCTGAATCCAACTATTTCTTCTTTCCAGGGGAGCATGTACTAAGATAAGTCAATTTTGCCAATTCTTTGACTCTTCCCTGTCTCTTGTTCCAAGTGGCCCATGATTTACCAGTTACTTTCTAGTTTCTAGATACCAATGACAAGATCCACTTCTCTCATCTCTGCTGCCACTGTCTTGGCTCAAAGGATCGTTGCCTTGCTCACTTGATGATTGGTCTCCTTAATCTGTTCAGATGCAAATAAAACTAGACCAAATTCATTTCTAGAGAAAATTAGCTTTTTTAAAAAAATATAACTAAATATTGGCACCACATAGAACATAATAAATGCTTTGTTCTTTTCAGTGGTGGGGATTGGTTATGACTGAAGCATTACTCTTTGTAAAGATAATGAGTTTAAAATATATTCTGGGGAATTTTCTTCCTTGAGAATATTTTATATATACATAAAATATATCTCTACATATGTATATATGTGCATGTATCATAATATTGCCTGTGAAGTTCTTAATTTTTTAAAGTTTTTAAAAAATGTGCTTGATGATTATTCCTGTTCATTTTGATGACTCTAATTTCTCTTCCATTTATGTAAGCTGATTATCTGGACTAGCCTTGGATTTTGCCTAGGGTATGTGCAATCTGATGTGTGTTTGGGGATTGGTTAGCAATATTTGTCTCAGTTCTACCAAGCATGAGCTTTGTGAAGAGGATGGTAGTTTTATGGTGGAATGAGACAGACATCATTATCCTATGTACATGTATACATGAATGGTATGAATCTACATCATGCACAATCATAGAAATGAAAAGTTGTATCCCATTTGTGTACAATGAATCAAAATGCAGTCTGTAAAAAAAATAAATAAATTTTTAAAAACTCAGAAAGCCACCTCTTTGGTATTATTAGAATAATATTAAGAAATTCTTGATTGAAAATACCTTTCTATTGGTTTGATTCCCAGCTTGAAAATTCTACCACTAATCATTATTAGGGTTTCTGTGTTGTATCAGTTGAAAAAATGTCAGTGCTATTTGAGGAGAGATTGTAAGTAATTATCACACTGCAGGTTGGGTCCCTGGCAGAGTGTCAAAATCTGTCTAGATATTACTCTGTGTCCTAGTTAAATTTCTTTAGGATTTCTATAGTGGTGTCTTTGCTTGGTCACCTGGAGCAACTGAGGGCATTTGTTCCATCTCTTGGTTGACAACTGTCTGGACACATCTCTAACATCCTCTTCATTATGATCATTAACATTCATTGAATGTTTTTTGTGTTCATGCTACCTGCTGGACTTGGACCACCTAATTTAAATCTTCCAAGATTGCTAGCACTAAGTTAAATATAAGTGTCCTCACATTACAGTAGAGAAAACTAAGTCTTAGTTTAAATAGTCTAAAATTACTCCCTGGTGATTTGCAGATGTGATTATTTGACTTTTTTTTTAACATTTTCATTTTTTTATTTTACTTTTTGAGCTTTTCTTTTTCTTTTTTTTTTTTTAATTTTGGTTCATTGTACACAAATGGAGTACAACTATTGTTTTTTTCTGGTTGTACACAAAGTATAATCATACAATTTGCATATTCATACATATACATAGGGTAATGATATTTGTCTCATTCTATTATCTTTCCTTCCCCGCCCCCCCCCCACCCCACTTAATCACTTCATTTTACTGCCTCCTTTTCATACTCTATCTAACTCACCCTGGTCTTGGAATGTAGAGACCAGCGTATAATATGTCTGATACTATTTAAATACCAGTTCTTAACATTTGAGTTTGTAAGTATGAATGCTTTATCTACGCTACACCATAGTTTTCTGTCACTTCTTTGCACCTTGAGTCCTCAAGAAACACAAAATAATCATCTGTGGTCCATGATATGGGTAGATAGTGACAGCTCAAAAACAAAGTTTTCTGCTTCTTATTAAGTTCGTATTGGCTGATACAAGGTTTAAGAAGTGTCCAATTTGGAGAAAATCTGGGACTAGAATGTAAACTTTAAATATACTCCTGGATAGATATATGATAAGGCTATTTGGAGGCTTTGGAGGATGTAAAATTAAACATCTATGTTGACTTGGAAATTGGTAGACACTTTTTCCATGAGATTATGTTAGCTTTTCTTTTTAACAAAATATATAAAAAGTTTTTTTTTTAAAAACCCTTCAATCTGTAGTTCAGTTATTTTGTTTCATATTAACTATGATGCTTGTCTTGATTTCTTTCTGTTTAGAAGGCATGTCTAGGTAGGTCCTGGGGGACTGCAGGACTGGGGAAATGGAGAGCAAACATAAATAAGGAACAGTTTTTGTTCTCTGGTAAAATCATAGGGCAGCAAGGGAGATGGGCCAATAATGCAAGAAAGTAAGGAAAACCAGTGGCTACAGTGGACTCGAGACCAAGTATAGTGTTTTTGTGTATAAGGACATATAACATCCATATGTATGTGTTGTATGCTGATTGGCTGATTCTAATAACTCTACTGTTCATTCTTTGTGGGTTTAAAATGAAATAGCCATATTTTTTGTTTGAAAGTAATGCTGTTATTTTCCTGATTTATTGGTGAAAGTCAACACTGCTGGGAAGTGATTCAATATTTACTTTTATAGACTCTCCCACAGAGATAATATATTTTACTTTGAAACTGATTTATTTGTTTGAAGAGCAATCTATCTCCTGAAAAACTTTAGCATTCTAATGGTTAATTGGTGTGAGCACAACAGACTCTTGGATCATTAATTTTAATTATCTTGATTAAGAAGTACTTAAGAGGCTGAATTTATGTTAGCTATGTTTAAAACATTTAAAAAGCCTAACTTGAAAATTCTTTAAAGTATTTTAAAATTCTTAGATGTAATTCACGTCTTAATATTAACTATTGGTATTTTCTGCAGAGCTAAGTTGCCTTCCTGAGATCACACATACAGAGTAGTAAGGCAGGAACTTGATGTGAATTTAAAAAATTTCAAGTGTCTGCAATTTGAGAATAATGTGAGAGAAAACATTGTTTGTAGAAACATAATTCTACTAGTGCTTTTTGTGTGAAAAGTACATTATAGTTAATTCCTGCAGAGTGAAGACAGGGAAAAATAAATTAAGAGTTCCATTTGAAAGGTCATAGTTCTTCTTGCAACAAAATGTGTTTAGAATTAAAACAGAATCCTGGACTTCAGCAGTTTTATGTGTCTTTACAAATTTATACCTCAGTAGTGCCTCATTCCATCTAAGTAATGGGGAGAATCATAAACTGAAGTTTTCTTTATCTTTGCAATTAAAAACCAACTTAAACTTTAAATAATGAGGCCACTTATGAATGTGCTTTTCTGCTTTACAAAACATTTTGCTTCTATTTCCATTTTGCAATAAGGAATCAATGGGAATTAATTATATGAATTGTTCACATAGATTTACATGTGAGTGCCTACAAAATGAAATAGAAATATTTATTCATGAATATGTTCACTCATTCCTTCTGTGGAGATTTGCTTAAATGCCTTCTCTGGGCCTGGCCTTGTGCTAGAAACTGAGGCCTGGCCAAGTCCTTGTTCTTAAGGCTTCTGCATGAAAAATAAGACTGACACATGCCTCATAAGTAGAAGGGAGAGGACTTTATGTAAAAAGAGCATTTCTCTTCTCTGCAATTGGCATCTCTCAACTTTTCATCCATTCACTCACTCACTCACTTATCCATCTACCCACTTGATTTGTTCTTGCTCTCTAATTATCAAAGTATTTCCTCGTATTTTTATGGTATTTATATTTTTAAGATCTGCCTCTGACACTTATTTGTACTTATGCTTTATCTCATATTACACCATAAAGTTCTTGAATGCCAGAATCTATTACTAACCATATTTCTCCATGCTTTATATTGTCTTATATGGTCCTTTAAACTTTATATTGTCTCATGTGGTCTCCATGCTTTGTATTGTCTCGTGTGACTGGATGGAGTATGAGAGTAAGGGATATTTTGCATAGACAGAGAAAAAAATTTTTTCCCCCAGGATGACTAGGCTTTCTGGGAACCATATGCCTGAGATTATCTGTTAAAGTGTCATTATGTGAAGATTCAGGCCATGATGATGTTAGGTTAGATGTGGGGGGATAAAATAATTAGCAAAACTCTATACTAGTAGCACTGTTCAATCTCAATGTTTGAGATTCTTCTTTATTTTTTATTTTAATTATTTTAAAACTTTTGTATTGTAAAATTTTCTTTATTTTAAAATTATTTTAATATCTTTTATTATGAAAAGTACTAATTATATATTTAAAATATGTAAAATTTTGTAAAGGAATACTAAGAACTTATAACTTCAGAATGTTATATCTATATTTTATCCTCCAATGCCTTCCACATCTGCATTTTTCAGACTCTTTAGTGCTTCCTAGGAGTGCTGCTCATGATCTCCAGGAGTTTGACACATCTGCCAAATTAGCTCTCCCGGTAATGGACTCTATCCTGGACTCTTCTTTGTCAATCTCTGTTTTATTTTTGTAGTGCCAGAGAAAGTGATGCTTCCCTCTTCTGAGGCAAAGCAAAATGCCCCAAACTGTGTTCATTTACATGCAAATCTTTCTGCACAGCTCGGTGCCTACTAAATTGGCACTGTTGCCAGGTAAAGTGATGAGACCCAAATTGAGACCATGACTCAAAGGCTCCACTAATCTTGGTGCTCTGTTTCCAAATCTGTTTCTTCATTCTGCCATGCAATGAGGTGCTGTTGCTAATCAGTTTGAAAGCATCATTCTTTTTCTTCCCCACCAAGCCTGGAAAATGTAGTTACAGTTGTTCACTCAAGGGTCTTATAATAATGATATAACAGTTGATTTTTTTTAAGTCTGGATTTAGTATATGTGTCTAAGAATGAAACAATCAGGATTTAGAAACTCCAAGCAACAAATAACAGTTTTTGGTACTGTTTTATAAGTAACTGGAAAAGATCTCTCTGTGTGTATGACTGATAGGGCATTTTAGTCTCATAGAGCAGCTCTGTATGTGATTTCCCTGAGCAATGGTATTTGTTAAGTATTTTGTCATGATTTTAATATCCCACTTGCTTTCCAAGTGCTTTTTTCCTCTTCTCTATATTAGTCTCAGCATTCCTGATAAAATGAACTGTTTCTAGAGACCTTGTCCTTTTTGGCAGGACTTGATATTCCAACTTCCTTTGAAATTTTCCTTCCTGTCTAGAATCTAGAAATCAGCATTTTAGGATTCACTGAATCCTAGTAGCTGTCCTCCTGTTAAATTCAACATTACCTCTTGAGATCATAAAATTCCATAGAAGCTGGGCGTGGTGGCGCATGCCTGTAATCCAAGCGACTTGGGAGGCTGAGTCAGGGGGATCGCGAGTTCAAAGCCAGCCTCAGCAACTTAGTGAGACCCTAAGCAACTCAGTGAGACCCTGTCTCTAAATAAAATACAAAATAGGGCTGGGGATGTGGCTCAGTGGCCGAGTGTCCCCGAGTTCAATCCCTGGTTCAATAAAATAAAATAAAATAAAATAAAATAAAATAAAATAAAATAAAATTCCATAGAGAGTAAAGAATTTTCAGGACTTGTGCAGGCTTGTACATTAGTAAAATTTTGAAAATTCTTATTATTGGAAAGACAGGGAGCAGAAAGATTTTACACAAAGCTTATACATTTAATACTTATAGTAAATATTTATGATTGTAATGAATATGAAGAATAAGCTATTATAGTTTAACTTATTTCAAATTTTTTGTGATACAATATTAACTTTTAAAAAAGTAAGTCCTAACAATATAGATTTTATAATTATGAAATAAAATACTTCTAGTTGACATTTAAACAAAGCTCAGCTTCTAAATTGCATAAGCCCAATAGATTATTTGAGGGGTCTCTCACTGAACTGACTCAAGTAATGTTGGAGGTGAGACATACCTAGCTCTTGTTAGTGTTTTACTTATATTGTGTCACTTTAGTCTCTTTTTTCACACATACAGCTAGTATTTAAAAGCTGTCATTTTCTAGGGTTCATTTTCTTCTACTTTTCTTCATACCATATAGGATGTCATTGGAAAGAACTAAATTATTGTATTTTGATCAGTGTCATGTGATCAGCCACATATCTGTGCAGATATCCTCTTTCAACCATGCTTTGATCCAAACTAATTTTAAAAATGAACTACATGAAGAAAAAAGTGAGGTGTTAGTTCTTAATGGTCTATCTTGTTTCACAAGCAATGTAATTATTTGTTTTCAGCTGGAAGTTAAATGTAGTTATCAAATTTAATTTTAAAAAATGAAAATGATTTAGGCCACATTTGGACAATAAAACTGAAGCTTGAGATTGCATAACAATCTTCAGTATCGTCAGATGCCTTTCTTGGAGAATGTTCCAGCTCTTTTTAACAAGGCTTGACATTCAGTGATCTACAGGTCGCAAATGTAAAATAATACAAGGGAGTTATGTAAGAATTATAACTGTGTAAGAACTTTTAATTGGTTTCCTTATTGTTAGATCCTATGATTTATACTGCTATTTAATAATCTGAATGATGTAAGAACAGTGATGAAGAAAAGGATGAACTGTAATTTTTAAACATAGATGGTATGCTAGTTAGATTCTGTATGGGATACAGACTTACCTGAAACTGCTTAATCTTTTAGGAATATTAACAATTCAGCATTTCTCATCCAAGTTAACTCTGTTATTTAAGTATCTACTGTGAAAGTATCAAAGTATTTGTTATCAAAGTATCAAGATTGGAAAGGGAGAACTGATCATGAATATTACAAAAATACATGATTAGGGAAACCTAATGTAAGAATTTGGTAATGCAACCTAAGGGATCAAAATGAATATTTGTTTTCTCATGGCTAAACATAGTCTTGCTTGAATCAAACTCAGAGTAGAATAATAAACAATGTTTAAGCTAATCAATCTTTTAACATATGATTCTCCATCTCAGATTATTTTTAAAATATATTAATAGTGTTCTGATATTCTATGAGGTAATACAAACTTATGCAACTAGATAATGATTAGTAGCCTTTTCCCAGTGGAACATCTTTGGTATTTTCTTTCTATTCCCCTTCTTCATCAATAAATATTTGTAGAATTCTTAATCTAGTCACGGAATTGTGGCAAACATTTGAGGACAACTCAAGGAACAGTAGGTGTGAGGGTAGAGTGCCTACTGTGTCTGAGATGGTAGGTATCATCTTTCAGATTATGAGAATGCAGAGTTGAAAAACAGTAAGTAAATTTGAGACTAGTTATGAGTATATGTGGAAAGGGAGAATGCTTTTAGTTTGTCATGTTTTTTTGCTTACTTAGAAGGAAACGTGGACTCCTGATTCTACTCTGTCCTTGAGAAATGTGATCAAAATAAGGCAACTCTTCCTTGAATTGGCATTGTTAACCATGGAAATTGATTAAATTCTCAAAAGAATTGAGCATGTCTTTCTTTCTTCCTAAGAGAAAACTGAATTGACTTTTCTTACCTTTATCATTCTTTCCTTATACTTTTTTATTTGCTTCAGTTATTTACATTTTAATACAATATTTGTAGCCTTTGGAAGTAAATTAAACTCTTGAAAATATATAATTAGAACCATTCCAAATGCCTTATGGAGAGACCTAATGTATTTTGAATGGTGTGTTTATTTTAATGGTTTCTTAATTTTTTTATTAAGGGACATGAAATTGAAACACATATAAGTTGCAGGGCAGGGGGAAAGTCACACAGTTGTTTAATGAATGCACTGGGTTCTTATTATTGAACTGTTGTCACTATCTAGGATCTGAATAATTCTTATCTCCTGAAGAATTATACAGTATAAATGAAGAACATATAAATTTAAAAAATGAAGAACAGTCCACATGTAAATCAAATGCCAAAATTATAAGAGCATTGTGACAATGTTGTTTTTGAGGTAGACAATGAAAAGTAAAACATGGGAGAGTCATTCTATTTTAGGAATGGGAGTAGAATGAAAAATAGGTCTCTACTTTTTTGGCATTGAGATCATATTTCCTAGATGTGGAAAGAACATTGAAAAAAGTACTGAGCCTATTTATTAACCATTCTATTAACTGATTCATCCTCACAGCGTGTTCAGTGAAAAGGTATCTATGTGCCTTATATTTAATGTCATGGTGCTAAGACTGTATCTTAGATCCCTTCTTTGTACTTGAAGATATTTGCAACATGGTTTTGAAGAAAGGAAGAATCTTTCTCTTAGAAATTAGACTCTGGGTATTTTGAGGGATTCAAAGTTCATGAAGTTTAATAATGCAGGAGTCTTTCTACCAAGATGCTTAGTGGTCCCTTGATCACACTTGTCTTTCCTGACCCTTAGGTGAACACCTGCTTTATTGTAGAACAAACAGGTGGCTTCTGATGAGTACATGACTATAGCAGAATTGCCTGCCTAGTTCAGCACTCTGTTTAACTCCTCATGAGCATGTAATTTCATTGATATAGTTAATATAGGAGGTGAATTGCTCCTACTTAAAAAAAATCTGGTCTGTCTATTGACTCAAAATATTGTGTGGTCTATCTCCTACCCAGTTTAGAGCATGCTGACCAGTCCCAGGGCTGATACCCAATCTTTAAGAATTCTTTCAACACTGAAATTCTAAAATTCTCTGTGCTAATGTAGAATCAGCATTCTATCTTTAAAAAATAAAAGTACGCATTTTTAGGAGGAAAGGCCTTTCCTGGAAACCATACATTCCTCTCTCTTTCCTGCAATGGATTCTTTTCGATGGTCCAGCTGCATTATCCATAGGCTGAGTGTCTCCCTTAGATGCCTGTGTGGTAATTAGGAATCTGGAATGCAAAAAAGTGTTTCTCAACTTTATAATGTAGTAAATGCATTCCTAAAGACTGGGGCCTTGATTGTAGCCCTTTTCAAAATCAGCTTGGGGGTTTAGGGTTTTAAATGTATGCCATGAGTGATATTGATTAAGCTTTTCTGCCTTGCCCATTAGCTCTCCCTTCTGCTCAGTGCTGTAGTGAAATCATGATTTGTGCCATGGAAATCACTGAAGCAATAAATCCAGCACTTATGACTTCAATACATTATTGAGAAGAAAGCACAGATGGACTACAAGGGAGTGAGCAGTTGTTCAAACTAACTAATATATTTGATAATTAATAAATATAACGAAAAATAAATAGCAAATTAAAGGGTAGCCAACTAATTTGAACTAAAATGCCACATGAAATTATCTGGTTTGTAATATTAAAAAATTCTAGTATAGGTATTTAAAAATTTAATTTAAAAAATAATTTAAAATTTTATATTTAAAAATATAGTTTAGATATTCCTATTTCTTGAACACCAGCTGAGTTTTAGGAATGGTTCTAGGTCCTAGTGATTAAAAGATAACTGAAGCACTGTTCTTGTTTTCAAGAAGCAATCAGTCTTCAAGAGGAATCCATGCATGTAACCATAAATAGTGAGTAAGCTCAGCCTTCATCAGGGTTAGGCATTAACTCCAGAAGAAGATGTGATCAGTTCTGTTAGGTTGGGGTCAGGAAAGCCTCAGAGAGGTGATTCCTAAGCTGAGTTTTGAAGGAAGACTAAGGAGAAACAAGACATTCAAGCACAGGCACAGAAGATGAAACAGCATGAGTGGTCAGGAAACTAGAACTAATCAAAATGACTGCAGCAAAGCATGCATATGGTGGAGCAGTGAAGGCACATGTACAGGTTACAAAAGTATAGCAAAACGGAAGGTGTGAGATAATGAGGGCCCAAGATCAGGTGCTAGAAATGGGGTTGGAAAGAAGGGTCATTCTCTTTATCACTTACTAGATAGGTGATCTTGGGCCAATTAACTTCTCTGAATCACAATATTGGTATCTGTTAAATAATCACCACCTTATAATTTTGTTGTTAGTTCTGGAGATGATATGTGTGTTCTTTGGAATTGTAAATTCTTAATATATGAAAGAGATGATTATAATATTGTTGATGATTGATTGAAATATGCCATCATGTCCTCTGTTCATTTTCTATATAGTTCACTACTTGTTATTCTCATATCACTGTTCAGTATGTAACTGAACTGAGCTCAGAGAATTAAGCTTTTTTAAAATGCTCTGCCAACAGTCATTTCTTCAATAATTATTACTGTTGCCACATTAATCTATATTTGAGATGCAATCAAATTGAAGTGCTCAAAAATTTATAAGCTCTGCCTGTCAGAACTGAAGGAAGAAGAGAGAAACATTTGGACATCATTAGAGTTATTCGTTATTAACAGAAAGTATCATAGTTTCAATGTCATGTAACCAACTAAATATCAGGGACTGAGAATTCTAATTTTATTATAGGATACTGATTTACTGTTTAGCTTTAGGCAAGATACTTTACCTTTTATGTACAGTTCTGTAAGAGGAACAAGAGGATGCTTACTGAATAGATACCAAAAAGCAGGCTAAGGCATAAGAATATTAAGTAATAAAATAATAACTTTCCTCTCTGAGGAGAAAATAACTCATGTCAGCAAATTTTATTGATGGTGGGACTTAATCAAACAATTCAAATGGGAATTATATACATAGTTTAGTTTTTCACTACATCTTTTCTTCGAACATATTCCTGACTTCCAGAACTTTGTTCCATACCTAATAGTTTTGTTTTAAATTATGAACAGGAAAATCTCTATGAAAAGTAGAATTTAACTTCCTGATGCTTCTCTTTCTACCCACATGCAGATGCTGTAAGATAAATGGAAAAATAGAATTTCAAAACCATTATCTTATGATGAGGTATGTTTATCTCCCCAATTATATCACAGGTGCTTGAGAGCAACTAGTTTTCCTTTTCTAATGCCTTACCTGGTCATCAGGAGATATTTGTGGATTTGTTGGCTTCCTTGTGACTTTCTAAACCTAGATATAAAACTTGAAACCTAGATATAAAACTTTTACCTAGATTGCACATCTTCTAGATCTGTTTTAGGTCTTGCCCTATTTCTGTGTTCCTTCTGCACCTGTGGCAGAGAGTTGGCAACAAGCTGAGTCATGGACACTGGTATCTATGTTTATGGTAGTTTCTTAAATTCCTAGGACTCTTCTTGTTCTATAAAGCACAGTTTCTTATGCACAGCCTGTGCTCATAAATCAACCTCACGTAGATCTCCACACAAAAAATATGACCAGCAGAGCATCAACAAACCCAAACGAGGAATGCAAATCTTGTCTGTTAAACTTATAAATATGGATTATACCTTGTCCTCCCACAAATTATGAATTATTTGGGGCTTTAAATTCACAGTGTAGGTTCTACTTGAAGTAGATGAAAAGTATCTTAGAAATTGTCTCCAAATTTCAGAAAACTTTTAATGGGGGCTAAATTATATCCGTGTACTATGTCACCTAATCAAATAAAAAGTTCTTCTGTATTGCATTGGTATTTCTCTCTCTCTCTCTCTCTCTCTCTCTCATAGTTACATGTGACCTGCTAGACATCCCCTGAATTGTGAGGATTTTGCTGTTTAGAAGGCATCAGGAAAAAATTTATGAACTGCAAAAATTTTCTTGACTCTGTGTTCCTAAGTAATTTAAGGAGAGTAACATTTTGTTTGTCTGTCTTTCCATCACTTCCCATGCTGGCCTTTTCCTCTCTCTAAAAGTCTAAGAAAGATGTTCTTTCATTTGGGAGTTTCCAAGATTCCTTGTGAAATCATTGTTATCACTGAGAAAAAGCCGTAAAACTGACTGAAATTTGGATAATTTGTATTGACTTGTCCAAGTGTGACCCTGGTCTTTGATCTAATATATATCTTACTAGCTCAAGCTACCAGATGGTTAAGCATCAAATGGAACTTTGTAAGCTCTTAATGAGTTGTCATATAAATTCTTTATGCTCTCTCTCTCCTTCCCTTTCTCCACTCCTTCCCCTTATTAATTCATTCAATAAATAATTATCATGTGTATATATATATGCACATATATACAACATGTATGTATGTACATTCAATAAATGTATATACATATACATACAATGTGTATGTATGTATATAGATACAATTATGTATTGAAATATATATATATATATATAATATATATATATATAAGCTCCTGTCCTCAGTGCTAGTGGGATGAATGAATAAATAGAAGTATATACAATAAGGGATACCCATTAGAGGGGTAGTCACACAAACATATAATTGTACTTTTTTGGGGTATGAAGGAAAAGTACCAAGGACTAGTCTTGTGGGAATTGAGATGAATGAACAGAATAGAAGGTGGGTAGAAGCATGCTTCAGTCTGAGGTAATACCATGCAAAGTATCAGAGGTGGACAGGGGACTGTGAGTCCAGAATGGCTGAAACAGAAACTACAAGGAAGGTGCCTGATGAGAGGGTGGAACAAAGGTACCAACTGGCTTGAGATGAGACCCAAAAGATCATCAGGGCCACTTGTTCCTTGTAGGCCATTTTTGGAATTTAAGGGATTTTAAAGGACTTGGATTTTATCATAAAGCTCTTGGAGGCAAATGAAGGATTTTAAGCAGAAGACTGACAAACACTGTTCTAGAGAACTGAGTTCTAGGAGGAGCTAAGTGCAGGAATGCATATATGCAAAGCTATTAGGAGGCTAGTGGAAGATTCATGAGAGAAGCAAGGAGCAGTGTGCACAGGGGCAGGGGTCATGCAGGTAGAGGAAATTTGGCAGGTTTCAGGGGTGCTGGAGTGAAGGGATAGGATTTGGCAAAGGATTAGGAATGGGGGTAAGTGGAGAAGGTTTCATGTAATATTTAGATTTCTGGAAGTACAAATGCTCTGGTATTAAGGGTATTCTCTGAAACAGAATGCACGACAAGGGCAACAAGTTGATAGTGTCTTTGGCTCTGAGTTTGGAGTTTGACATACTAGAAATGAAGAGATTTTGACATAGCCTATTGGAGATACTGGGGAGGTATCATTCAATTCTGGAATACAAAAAAGAGGTCTGGGTCAGAGAAATCAGAATGATAATCAGAGGATACAGCAAATGATTTTATTGTAATGCAGGTTTCTTCTGAAGGTAAGCTGGCCATTCCTTTTTAAACATTTTCCTAGTTTATGTTGCAATTTTGTTGGTTATGCCCTTACCAAAATTTGCAAATCCAGTATCTGGTACTGTGTTTAATTATCAGGAATTTTTTCCCATTCAATATTACTTTAATGCATCATTTATCTTTAGTTGAATGTAATATGATGGTGAAACATGATAATTGGATTTCATTTTTTAAAGCACCCTTGGATTTTGAAGGTCAGACTTCAATGAATCTGACCTGCTTTACAAAGAGAAGAAAATTGAATCTTGAGGGAGTCCTAGAAATGGGTTCTTGGAGATATGGCTGTGTTGATCTTCCTACCCCTGCCTCTGTAATTGTGGATTTGTGATGTAGATGGACTTTTCTTATCTTCTGTTCCCTAACAAGCAAAGATCTTGAGCAGGTCACCAACCTTACTGGCCCTCATTCCTCACATCTTGAGGAGGGATTGCACTGACATCAACTCTAAGATTCATTTTGGCATTTACATCTATGAAAAGTTAGCATTAATCCTAGGAAAATAGGGATAAAGATGAGGAAGGGCATTTACTTTAAATGTTGAAAAAATTTAGCTGTCTGGAGGAATTGAATCATATCAGGATATGATAAAGGGGAGTTTATAACATCCTTTCTCCCATCTTTCCACTTGTACTTAAAGACTGTTAAATTGTTGCTAAAAATGTGAAATGGAGGTGAGTAACATTTCCAGAGGCAATAAGTAGTGCTACATTTTACTGGCAAATTCTATCATTCTTTTTTAGAAAAAAGATAGAGATTTATATAAAAATGGAGAAAAAGGAAATTGCATGTGCAGATGTAAAACACCATCTGTGCTTCTGGATCTGTTCCATGCTCCACACCTTCGGTGAAAGAAATTGTTGATTGAAAGCTCAGATTTTGCTGGCTAGTTGTAAAAGCTTCCTGTGTTGCTTATCATGCATTTTAAAAATAGATGGCTTTAAATGTGTGAGTTAATTTTTAGCCCCATTTGCTCAGGCCTCCTAACTCAGGAAGCATGCTTTTAGTGAACCCACAGTCCCATTCATATTCAATGTGATTAATAGTAATGAGCACTTACAAGGTGCTAGGCAACAGATTGTGCACTCTGCATTAGCTCAATCTTTGGAATGTTTGTAAATAGCTTACTTTTTCTTCTAGTGGCAGTTTGGACCCATCTAATTTCTTGGACTGGAGATCCTCATCTGTATCTCACTTTGAGGAAATATTAAATATTGGCAGAACAGCAAGCATGCAGTCTCATGAAATTAGAGAAACATGTCATATCTTCAACTTCACCTTTCTTGTCTCTTTCCCATTTTAATAATGGCAGGTGTCCAAATCAGTTCTGCTCCAACTTTCCCATCACCATAAAGTTAAGTAGATTGTGGATTGTGTAACTTCCTAATCTTATCTCTAAATGTGGAATGAAATACTTGTTTTAAATTTAGACCATTACTTTTCCTACTTACAGGTAAAGGGGTCTTTGCTTTCTAAATTTAAGATTTCTGACTGTTATTTTCTTTAAATTTGATCAGTTAACATTTTAAATAATATTTATTGGAAGAGAAATTTCTAGAATCAACACAAAACAACCATATTTATAACCCTCTTCTTTAAATCAAAATAACTGCAAGTGTATCTGCATTGTTCAGGCACCAATATTTCTGAGAAACAAATACACTATTCGAAGCTCAAAGTAGCCAGTCACCTCAAGTGACAAATGTTATCGTAAGTACCTTAAAGGGAAAGAATCAGTTACATATGTATTTGATTCATAAGGATGAGAGAGGTAGAGAGCCACACATTTTCAGAATTAATGTTGCTTGTTAAATACTGACCATAATAATAAGTAGCTTGAGTCTTCTTTTCCCTCTCCTGTCTCTCAAAGCTTTAGTATTAAGAATGTGTTTTTTGGTTTTATATGCTTATGTTTAATTGTCATAAGAGAGAATCTATGCACATTTTCTGAATATGTATCAGGGTAAGTATGAGTCTTGACCCCCTAGGCTTCTCTCTTACTTCCTTGCCAGTAATGGGTAACAACTGCTGTTCTCAGCTGACATGAGCCAATCCCTGAGCTCCTTGGGGAGGCTGCTTCCCCTGGCACCCTGAACAGAGGTAGAGAGGGACTCCATTTCACATAAGAGGACTTCTCTGCTGAAGAGACAAAACCTGCTGTTTCCACCAGAGCTTCCCTTCTTGCCTATTTTAAGCTTGGCTATGTTGATTTAGTGGGGTTGAGGTTGCCCTGCACCCCTTCTCTGCTTAAGCGTGTCTCCCTAACACCAGATGGTATCATAAAAAGGTCAAGGGAAGCAGACATACATCCAGAACTCTTGCTGGTCCCAGAACCTCACCAAACCTACTCTCTCTCTGGGTTATGAAGCTTAGAACTCTAGAGAGAAATGGGGAGGAGAGGAGGAAAACCCTCCCTAAGAATGCTTATCATTCTTCTGTTCTTGTCAGGATCTGTTCTTAGGAAGAGGGGAAAGAAGGGGGGCTTGAACTGGTGTCTTTATGATTAAACCCATGTACTAATGCATGTATGCACTCTGCTTCTGTCACACACACACACACACACACACACACACACACACACACAAAAGGAATGTCTGTGCTTTTAGAAGAACATTCTCTCCAGCTAAATTTTTATGATAAGAATTTGAAATGAGTACTTGGCACTATTTTGGCAATGCAGTATATATAGTTGTGCAAACTAATTATCTGCATCTGAACAAAAAAAAAAGCCTCTGCCATTAATTACATGTTTGATATTGGTCAAAAATCACATAAATTATTCATGGTAAGTCATGTATAAAATGTGATGAAATTATTAGGATGAACTGAAGTAATTTGTTAAAATGATTTTGAAAAAATACAAAGTATTCTTTTCATTATGTTTAGCATTTTTCATGAGCTGTTTTTAAATCTTGGAAACATTCATTCATTCTTATCTAAGTTTTGTATAGTTGTGTACCTATCTTTGATTATATATTTTTTGTTCTTTTGTTCATAGGATTTTAAAAACAGCCCATCAAATAATTTTCTTTGTATTTGCATTTGTTTTTACATGATTTAATTTTTTTCCTTCATTGGACTTAAACACCGTATCCAGGATATGGGTTTTTATTTTCAAAATAAGAGAGACATTGACAAAGCGATTATTTCCTGAGGGTGGTGATCATGATGGCAAAGAACTTAAGTGTGAAAAATAAATTTAGGATTTGCTGATATTTAGAATGGAAGAAAAAGGACTTGAGAGAATCTTCAAATAGATGAGGGAATGTGGAATGTATGAAAGTAAAATACTTTTGCTGATTTAGATTTCAAAATTAAAACAATGAGAAGAAAATACAGGAAATACATTTTGTTTTAATATAAAAAGTTTTAAAAACCAATGAGAGCAAGTAAAATATAATGGTTTTTCATTTTAGGTAGGGTGTGGCAATTTAATTTTTCTGTTGAAGTACCTAGAACGACACAAAGAAATTAGCTATAGTTTCTAGAACTGTGAAAGCAGCAAGGACTAAATGTATTAAAATTTCAGAACAGAAAACCATTCTGTGGCTGCTGCTGATTGTTGTTGTTTTTTTTTCTTTCCCTGAGGGCATTTGCTGATTTTTTGTGTGGTCTGAGGAATGGATTTGGCCCAGTCTGAAGCTGTTTTGGGACTAAAAAACCAGCACAACTTTTAGTGATTATTCAATGCTGGATGACAAATTGGAGATTTGAGGGATCTTGAGCACAGTTAGCTTTCTCCATGGGATGCTTGCTGTGTTCTGAGACCTCATGGAAAGCTGGAAGACTAGTTTGAATGCTTCTACAAGGCCATGAAAACCTCAGCTGACTTCTGGTAGGAAACAAAGTTGTCAGCAGGGAGACACTAAACTCAAACACAAGGCTGAACTCTTCTTGAAAACATTTGTCAGGGGCTCATGTTGTGGCTCAGTGGTAGAGTATTTGCCTAGCATGTGTGAGGCACTGGGTTCAAATCTCAGCACCACATATAAATAAATGAATAAAATAAAGGTCCATCAACATCTAAAAAAAAAAAAAGAAAACATTTGTCAAATTGTGTAGCTGTTTGGGCTCAGTGATAAGATAATCAGCTGAAAACTTCTAAAAGTACATTTTATACTCTTTCATTGGTTGAGAAGATAATGATATATAAGGTTTTCAATAAAAATCCAGGGAGTGCCGTGGCTTCAGAATAGAGAAAAACAAGAGGCAGGTGACATCCTAAAACTCAAACCTGCTTCTCTACCCAGTTGAAAAGAACCCTGCTCTTGTGGAAGATGACATCATTTGGAAAGTGTGTGGTTCTTCTATACATGATTTCTGTCATAAGAAGGATAATTTTATACATCAATAGGTGAAACAAAAAATGCACATTTGAAACAGACAAGCAAAATATCCAGATATTGTAGGTAACTGGCAAGGATTCAAAATACCTGTGATTAATATGTTCTAGGTAATGAAAAGGAAGATGGACCTAAGAAATGAATTTATACAAAGTTTTATCAGGGATTAGGGAGATACATTAAAAAAAGATAATTTTTCCTGAACTGAAAAAAATCTATTTGAGCTATAAGAGGTTGGGTCAGTAGAATGCAAGGTTAGTGAATTAGAAATACACAAAATAAAACATAGGGGAAAAATTCAAGGAACATATTAAAGGCATTCAAGTTATACAAAAAATGTTTATGCAAAGTTGAAGATTTTGAGGAGAGGATACAACACACGGGGGGATACATTATTTGAAGAGTTAAAGATTCTTAAAGCCAGAAATGTTTCAAAATTTTAGAAGTATTCCTGTATGTAGATTCAAGAAGCTTAGCAAAACCAAGAAATGATAAAAATAAACATTCATAAATACATCCTGGTAAAACCAAATCAAAGGGATCTTAAAGGAAGTAAAAAAAGAACTCAGACCTTCAAAGATCAAAAATCGGAGTGAGAACTGACTTTTCATGGAAAGCAAGGCCACAAATGTAATGGTGAATGTTGAGAGAAAATAACTGCCAATCTACAATTGTGTAATTACTAAAAATGTATCCTTCAAAAATATAGAAACAACAATATTTTCTGATCAAAAGGGGGAAAAAAATCCCAAAACCAAACCAAAACAAAAACAACTCAGATCTAAGAACAAAACAAAAACTGAAGAAATTCATCACTATGGGGTCTGCACTAAAAGGAATACTAAAGGAAGTTTTTATAAGTACAAGAATGATAATAAAAAGAATCATGGAGATGCTGGAGCCATTGAATGCTGGAGATTGTAAATATATGTTAAATATAAATGATCATTAATTATATTAAACAAAAATGACTTATGATGTTTTAAATACATAAGGAACAAACAATATGTAACACCAATAACATAAAAAGCAAGAGAACAACTGAAATTTAAAACTTATATGACTTAATATTGGGAAGACAGTAAAATGATAATTATGTTATAGTGAACCAATTCAAGAATGTATGCACATATGGAAATGTTAGATAAACCCATTAATTTGTTCAATTAATATGAGTTAATAACTATAATTTTAAAAGAATGTATGTTGTAATTCTTCAGGTAAACACTGAGAGAAGTAAAAAATTATAGCTGACATGTTAATAGAAATAAATGGACATTTGATTGATTAGTATGGAGAAGCTAACTTATGAGACAAAGGGAATATACTGAACAGAACAACTAGAAGAGTAGGAAATAGAGGAAACCAGTAGAAAGTGGTGTAGGAAAGAATTTTTTTTAATCAGAACTCAAAACCCACTAAACATAAATAAATAAATAAATAAATAAACAAATTTATACTAAAACTAAGAAATGTTGTTCACCAAAAAACACCATTACAAGAATAAAAAAAGATTTACAGAGTGGGAGAAGATATTCTCAATACATATATCTGATACACAAGTGACATATAGATTATATAATGGACTACAGATAAAAAGAGTAAGGACAATAAGGTGGACAGACAATTCACATAAGAGAATATTTAAATTATACACACACACACACACACACACACACACATACACACACACGTATATCCAGCTGTATTAGTCATCATATTAATGAAAATTAAATTAAATCTTGATAATACCATTATTCTTTAGAATGGCTAAAATGAGAAAGATAGAAAATGTTATGTATTGCTCAAGGGTGTAGAGCAACTGAAATTCTTTTTATCTACTGATAGGTGTATAAATTGGAACAAGTGGAACATCCTCAGTGGAAAAATTTTGGTAATATCTATAATATATATTCTACAATGCAGAAATCCTATTTCTAGGTATGCATGCAGGAAAAAATGTGTATGTGTGTATGAGTGTGCGTGTATGTCAAAAGATATACTAGAAATGTTCATAGCGCTCCACATTTAATAGAACCAAAAAGAAATGTCCATCAATGGAACAAAAAGTAAATTAATTGAAATATTCATACAGTAGACTATTATACAATTATAGGAATAGAGTGACTATCAACCACATAAAATAAGAGTAACTCTTACAATGTTGAAAGAGGTCTAACACAACAGGGTATGTACTAAATGATTATGTTTATAAACAGTTCAGAAATAGAACTAATCTATGTGTTTAAAAGTCAGGATAGTTGTTACTCTTCAAAGGGGCTGGGTGGGGCAGGGTGGTTTTCTGTATTGCTTGTAATATCTGTTTCTTAGTTTAGATTCAGCTTACACAGATGTGTTATGAATATTCACAATCATGATATATGTATTTTTCTATATATATCTGATACTTTGAAAACACGTATAATGAGCTCTTTTGAGTTAATAAGCTTCTTATTCCCATAAATATGCAAGCAAAGGGGTTGAGTAATTACATGTAAAGAAAATTTTGGGAGGGATTTCTGCATGGGGTAAAAGAAAATATAATCAGATGATATTTCAAAATCTTTCAAATTTTGAGATTCCCCGTTTTTTAAAAAAGACATAATTTGAACATCCATCTATATATTTCTTCCTTTACTAGTTGAGTTTGAGACCATAGCCTACATTTCCTATTGCCAGTTAAACTGCTTGTTCCATTTTAAACTCAACACCATTTCCTGTCTACTTCTCAATGGCAAATCTGATGGATTTTTTTTGGGGGGGTCTTTTACTAATGTATTTGAGTCAGGTGTTGATGAGGACTCATTTTTATAGATTTTCTTCCTGACATCTCTCTTCTTTTCCTCTTGTCTCTTTCTCTCCCTCTCTTTGATAATGCCTGAAATATGAAGTCTCTCTAGAGTTCTATTCTTAGACTGCTTCTCACACCATAAGATTCTTTGTATGATTTTAACCACTCCTAAGACATCAGCCACTGTATTCACCTGTTACAAGCTTCTCAATTTCAGAACTCTCTCCAGGGTTCTAGGCTTACATATTCAAGTCCTTAACAGATCCACCTGTATGTTTCCCAACTTAACATATGCAAACTTATCTTCTATCTTTTCCCAAAACTTGGCCCTCTCTCATTATTTATTCCTTTTATCTAGAAGTAGTGTCAGTTTCTATATCTGGCTTATCTAGATTGGGGGCTTTTCAGCTAGCCTATTTTCTCTCTTTCTCTCATCCCCAATCCAATCAGTTGCTACGTCTAAACAATCCTTCTTTCTTAATGAAGAGTTATGGAAAATAATATTCCTGCAAGATAATTCCCCAAGAAAAATGGAGGGACAATGCAGCTCGGGAGGAGGGAGGGAAAACTGGTCAAGCTTTAACCACCCAGTAAATCCTGTCCTAATAAGAATGGGCCTTAAAGGCAAGGAGCAAATACTGAATGCTGGGCCCTCAACTTTGACCTTCCCCCATCGCAAATTAGTCCTAAATGAAGGCACAGCAAATACTGAAACTCTGGGAAACAATGGATACCAGAGAAAGAAAAGCAATGGGCAAGATTTGAGTACTCATCCCTGGGGATCTGGACTCCTATCTCCCCAGATAATAATGAGTTTCAACATTTTTACAACTACCTTCTTAAAGTTCTAACCTGTACAACTAGCCCCTGACTGTCCAAACTGCAAGTCCACTGTCTCCAATGAAACTATAAAAACCCAGACTCCTTCTGTAATGGGGGCCAGCTCCATACCTTGAAAATGGGCCCTCCCATGCCTGATCAATGAAGTGTGCTGCAGAATAAAGGAAAGCTTGCTGATCCAAGGTTTGCTTCCTGTCTCCTGCCTCTGTCATTTGTAGGCCATGAGTTTACACTTAACATTATATATTCTTCCCCTTTTCTCTAATCTCTATTCTACTGCTTCAGTTTAGTTTGAAGCTCATTATTTTTCTAAATAGTTTTCAAAAATTTCTGTCTTTTAATTTTATACTCAGGCAATACCTTCTAAACAGTGACACCAGCATTGGCTCTTCTTATTAGGGTATTCCTTCTTCAGTTCTTATCTTAGAGAACACCTATTCATCTGAGACTTGGTTAAATGTTCTTTTTTATGAAGCCAGAACTGACCTTTGTCCAAACTCTTAAGCAAAATGGACAATTTCTTCCTGTGTGTTCTCAGTTCAGAAATAGAATTAATCTATACTTACAACTAAGCATTTATCTCAAAAATGAATTGCATTTTTTTGTGAGTCTGGGAGTATGTGTTATTTATCTTGTTATATTCAGCACACAAGTATGCCTAGGTTGAATGAATAGAATAATGAATGTGAGATTACATGAGTGACTGAATGAATGAATTAATAGGAGAATTGAACTTAGTCTGAATCTTTGTTTTCTGTTTTTGTTTTGAATCACCTGAGAACTTATTAGCAATACTGACTTTTGGCCCTTACCGTAGATACTCTCTAAGTAAAAGCATCAGGAGACTCTTTTTACACTAGGTAGGTTGAGGGACTATTGGACTCAATTATTAATTACATATTTTTCAAGTAGTAATTATGCATTTGTTTCATGCACATGCTTCTTAGCTGAGGCATGTCAAAACTTGGTGAAAAATCACTGGTCCTAAAATGAATTATGGAAATGTTATAGGGAGCAAACAACTATCTTTGAAACAAAAGATAAGGATTAAAATGAACATAATCTAGTGGTTTGGGCAGGAGGGAGTTATAACTTTTTACTTTATATATGATCTATTGCTCAATGAATATTAAGTGAGTATTATTGAATCCAAGTGATAACTAAATTGTTTCATATTTCATAAAATGATTCTAAAACATACAAATATGTAAATACGCATACATACTTTAAAATATTTTCTCTTCTGTGACATATAGCTTGCTAAAGCAGATTGTCATGCTTGTGTTTTATGTGGTATTTATTCACAGTTCAAGAATGCATAATGATTTTCTGGAAAAAAATATGCATTCAGATCACACACATATTCTCAAAGCAATTCATTCTGAAGTGGGTGTCATTCAATGGCATACAATAGTCTATAAAAACATAATTTTCATCCTGTTAAATTAAGGGACAGGATTTATTTTAAAGAGAGGGTTTGTTATTTAGTCCAGGATAGAGAAAGTTGTGGTCCTACTTCAAACTTACTATCTGAAGGAATATGTGTAACAAATGTGGGAAGAAAATGCTAAATTTGGAATAAAAGACATTTGGTGTGAGTGATAAGTATTTTTTGATAGGTATGGATTGGAACTGTTATTTTAGTTCTTGGTATAGGTTTTACAAAGTATTCATTTAGTATTTTTAAATATATATATTTTAGACATTCCTTTGAGATTTTTGAATGCAGATCCATCTGAATTCAGTGGACTAAATCAGATGATCTCTAAAAAAACACTCCTTACAAGTTCTATTTCAAATAGAATTCTGATTTTTAGGACCAAAAATGTGAGGATAAATTAAGTAATTAGAATACCAAAAATTATATTACTTTTGCTTTGCATTCTTATGGCATTATTGGTAAGCCTTAAGTCTGGACTACTTAACTGGCTTCCTAGTTCAGTGGCATTAATTTATCCTGATATTTTACTGTTAGGCAGCACTTAACTCTGATTAGTGTTATGACTTATTGCTGGTAGCATTTTTATATGGATAACATTTTAAAATTCCAATTTTATGAGTGAGAAACTAGTTTTTTTTAATAATGTGATTCATATCAAGTCAGTAGAATTCGTAAATTCATGAGTTTATAACCTCAAATTTACACTTGAAACTCTTGGTAGATTCCTTTTTTCCCCTTAAAGGTATTCTCTAATGTAATAAAATTAGAAGTCTAATTTTTCCTGTATTACATAAATCTTTTGTATGGCATTAAACATTTGTGCCATGTAATAACTAACATGAATTTCTTGTTCTACACGTCCAGCCTCAGACTTTGGGGTGTGAAGTTTTTGAGTCCTAAAACACAATAGTTTGTTTGCCTCTGTCTTTAACTTGTCTGAATCTTAGCTTAGGCTCTAGGCTCTTGTCATTGTCACATAAATAAAGACTTTGTCGAAAGAAATCCTGCCCTCCAGACTCTTACTTTACCATTGCCCTTCATTTTGAACTTAAATTAAAGGTAGGTTTTAAAAATATTATATCATTTATTTTCAGGTCCTCTACTTGATGGTAAGCTAGAGAGATATATGAGTAGTATATACCTTTTAATATTTTAATCACATAGAAAAGATTTCCAAAATGAAAAAAATTAAAGAATAGAAGGCAGAGAGGAAAAGGTATGACATTTGTTTCAAGATGAGAAAACCACATTTGGGGTTTTTATTATTTAGAGATTTAGGGTTTAAGGGTACCTACAGTGATTACAAGTATAGACTTGATAATTTGACTTCTGTAATGGCTGATATATGTATATAAGATAAACTTTTCTTTTGCTAAGAATTTTACGGTTAAATCTATATTTTAGAGAATAAATGATTTCAGCAAGATCAGCAGTGTGCTAAAGGGAAAAGAGAACTTGTAATGCTGTTAAAACTCAACTCACTCATAATAACTCAGGATGGTTGAGAGAACTAAAAGTTTTCCACACACCTTAAAGATCCTCATAGCCCATCAGTCCTCTAAAATAAGGAATCATTATTACTAGTAATATTTGATCAAAACATGGAAATTATAGGTGACATCTACATTCTTGATGGCATTCTTTTATGAGTGGTAGCCTGCTTATAGGGATAATTTCTTTTGACATTTAACTTTTTGATATTCCTGGTTTAGTTACTACTAAATCATATAAACAAACGACAAACCCCAAATCTCATTGGTTTAACATAAATTGCACAATGAGAACTTTCAATACAGCATTCCAGTAATCCTAAACTAGCATCCTTGGTCAGTAAGCAGCTTTCTGCTTTGTTATTCATAGATAAACCTCCTTCCCCTTGTGACTCAGCTTTCTTCTAAAACCTTGGTGTTGTTGGTATTTGCCCATGAATAGAGAAAGGGCATAGAGGACCTGGCATTGGAGATTTCCGTGGTCCAAGACTAGAAATATGCCATATCACTTATCTCACATTAGAATGTAGTCATATAGCCATTTCTAACTGAAGGAAGACTGGGAAATACAGAATTTCTGTGAGCCCAGGAAGATAATGAGCAGCTTTGGTGAACAGGTAGCTAGCTTCTGCTTTAATACATTTCAACATTTGTTTTATTTTTTTGGTCAAAAGATTAGAATAATCTCTACGTGTTTATAAAGTGTTGAGAAATAATCAATGTCCTTAAATAGCTTTATAGGGCATAAAACCCTCTCATTTTCATGATATCTTTTTAGTATCATCACAACTTTAAGATAGGGATTATTAACCTCAAGTTTCAGGTAATGAAACAGACTTAAAAGATTTGCCACGGCAATAGAGCTGGAACAATGTCAACTTGAATTAGAAGCTGTGTCTTCTGAAATACATTCTATATCCTTTCTTTTGAATCAAAACAATTATTGCATTTTTTTTCAGGTGTGAGAAAGGGGCAGTAGTGCCTTGAATTTTCTACCTTGTGTCATGGGATGGTGGGAATTGCTTTGTTTTATGGATGTAACATGTTTACTTGTGCTTTATGAGACTTTCCAGGTAGAGTTATGGGTTTTGGTGGCATATGGAAACTGGAAATTGTATGTCTCAGTTACAACTCCATGTAGGGCTTTTGCAATTACATTTCTTTTCTTTATTGAAAGTCCTTCCTGCCTCTTTCTTGACTGAAAGCTACTTGTGGATATGTATATATGAATTTTCCAGAGAATTCGCTCACTGTTTGACCTAAAGGAAGTCACCATATTTTATGAATGTGAAATAAAAATGATATTTAAATTGCTATCATCTTTCATACCTAACTCTAGAATATTATGCACAGCTTCTAATAAACTTCTCAAACACATCTTCTCCTAACTGAATTCCTGATTCTCCAGATAACTTAGATAGTTAAACAAACCCTTAAGAAATATATTTCCTTGTCTTCTGTGAATTACTTTATTGACATGAACAGAAATTAAAACACAAACTGCTGACTAAGGGGAACAAGTCAAAATTACTTTGCTCTGATTAGGGATGTTATGGACAATTATAATCAATAAGGCTCATATATTTAATTGTATAAAAATGTTGACTAATAATTGAGAATATATGAATGACATAAAAATTAAATGTGAAATTAAACATTTTCCAATAAAAAATAATTCATTGTTAATCTCCTAAATTCATAAAAATTTCCTAGAGTTTGGCAATTTCAATCATACTAGTACTGCAATAAACATGTTCTGCATGTTTATTTATGGATTTATAAGGATATGGATGATTATAGAAATCAAAACCTAAACTAAATCTAATTAGAATGCTAATACTTAGGTAGCTTTGGACACAAGGTAGATCTAGTAACACATGACTTTAGAGATTATAGGACACAATCATATTGAAATGTATGAAATTTTAACAAGGCAGATGATAAAAGATAAAAGAAAAGTGGTTATCATAGTCATGAAAAATGGGGAAAAATAGTATAACATGTTTGGGAAGATGACCCAAAGGCTACAAAGAAATGTGAACTATTAAATGAAAAGTTGAAGTATCGAACGTATTCTATTTGATTTTGCCAACGCATACCTGCATAGAGGAAAGTAACTATAGAGTTTCATCCTACAGGCTGTTATTTTGGTGTATTAATATGTGTGTGTGCACAGTATAAATTCACATATATATATGTAATACATATAATATATTGATAGAAATATATCATCATGTCAGTTCTATTCTAGAGGACTCCAGAGTTTTGGACTGATTATGAGCTTGATTCATCTAGAATTTTTCATCTTTTACAACTTGGTAGGACTTAACACCTTAACATATATTCTAGCCCAAGCAACCTCCCAATAGAAATTTCTAGTGCCACTAACCTTATAAGATTTTATGTAGAATATAGGCCACATTTGTTGACTCATGACAATTGTGTGTGTGACGTTATACATGCCTGGATATTTATTCTTAGAAGAGCACTGTGTGGTGGGCAAAGCAATGTCATATACCTGATCGAAAACTCAGGCAGATATTGATTAGTCATAATTCTTTCACTGCTGCCCTTTACATATCCCTAACAATGTCCCTACAAAGTCCTCCCTAACAAAGTCTTACTACATTGAGACCTGGTGGCTTCTCTGTCACTTGCCTATTCCTACCATTTGGAGTGATCCCTTGACTCTGCCTCTTTCTTGAAATTTAAGAGTACTCATATCCTTTTCTAATTTTCTTATCTGTAAATATTTATCATATTCTACTTTAATAATAGTTAGACTCCAAATTTGTCCTGTATCAAGCTATTATTTTTTCCCCAAATCATAAAATGTAAGAAATGAGAATTAATACAGCTTTAAAGACTGGACATGCAATTTTCTATCAGAGTTATTATGAAGCACTTTTTCCGATGTAGTGCTGTTAAGTCAGGCTAGAGCATCCACACTTTTTTAGCTGCCTTCTGGGCAAGCCTGTGTTAAAATAAGTCTTCCAGAGAGTCTGGTAATGAGTTCTTATTGGACATACTGCATTTGTCAGGGTTTAATTGGAAAAATAGGAATAACTATTAATATTTCAAGCCAGAAGTAATTAACTTCAGGAAATAAGGTGCTTACATGGCAGTGGAAAGCCTAGGAGACAGTGATCAGAGAAAACTCCCATTAGCTCTCAGTAGACTAGAAAACTGCAAAAATCACAGGAAACTGCTGCTGATCTTGGCTACCTGGGCACTGAAATTGGTAATTTCAGAATGCCTGAAGCCCACACAATCTTCACATCTGACACCTGCCTGCCAGCCATTGTTGGAGTAAAATGAATTTTTTTCTTCTTCTCTACTTTCTAAATCTCTTGAACATGTTCCTCATTAGCAGAATCAAATCTGAAACTCTGCTGGTGAAAACTTCTGTGAGTATAGCTTCCAGGCAATGCATAGGAAAGTGTTATGAAGGGGTAAGGATAATGTTGAATGGACAAAGCAATTCAGAATTTTGGCATTTTGTTACACTCATATGAACATGTTTCTCCACATTCTTTAATATTTGGTATTCTCAATTTTCTGCTTTAATGTCTTATACTTATATATGCACTTTGCAAACAGAAAGAATGGATAGTAAAATAACAAAGTAAGATGACTGAATTTATTTTTTAAAGATCTTATGTATATTTAAGAGATAATGCTAAAACATGTTAGTCTATCACTGATATTCAGCATCACAAATTTCAGTCCTATGTGGATTATTGCTTTGAGGAATAGCACTGCTATTCTTTCTTTCTTTCTTTCTTTCTTTCTTTCTTTCTTTCTTTCTTTC
>JAJEJO010005017.1:96456-150627 GCA_020662805.1 Glaucomys volans | reverse complement strand
TTCTTTCTTTCTTTCTTTCTTTCTTTCTTTCTTTCTTTCTTTCTTTCTTTCTTTCTCTCTTTTTCTTTCTTTCTCTCTTTTTCTTTCTTTCTTCTCTTTCTTTCCACAGGATTTGATGTCTTATAAGTTACAGTAAAAAACATGGGCTTTGGATAACATTCACTATTTGTGTGACTCTAAACAAATTACTTACCTTTCTTGGGTTTTAACTTCCTTATCTACAAGATGAAGATACATGTAGCAACCACCTATCTCAAACTTTGTTATGTGACCAAATGCAATAATGCATGTAAGTGATTGCCATAAATGGTTTCTCAAACACATTGCTCCCTTCCATTTCTATCAGTTCTCTAATGTTCTTTCTAAGGGTTGGATCCTGGTTTTGGAGAAGTAGGTAGAAAATGTGTGGGTTGATATTTCCTAAGATGATTTTTTTAAAACACTGCATAAAATTTCATTATATTTTTTCTGAGACTTGGTACCAATTCTTTAAAACCCTGCATGAATCCAGAATGTCACTGCACAATGAAGACTGGTTTCCTTTATTCATCATCTTAAATATTCTCCTACTGACCTGCATATCTACTAATGAGGATTTTTTTTTTAATGAAGCTTCCCTTTGCAATTAGGGTCTAAACAGGAATGCATTAAGTCTTTGGAACAAAGGTGCATATTGGAATATGCACACAACTACTGAGATATTATGTCTCTGCATCAGCATTTTATGTTAACCAGATATGAAAGCAGGTAAAAAGAATAAATTCTGTTGAAACTTGCTGTCTCTTTTACTGAAGTATTGCTGCAATTTTAAATGCAGATAGTTTTCCTGGTTGTCAATCTTTTCTATTCTTTTGGTATGCAAGTTAAGGAGCTAAAGATGTATAATCTCCACTCTAATAGATAGTGTTGAAAAAAGATGAATATTAAATGCTGAGTGGTTTGGGAAAAAGTAGAAGAGAAAAAAATGAAAGGGGAAGAGGGAATCAACAGTAAATGACCTTTGATATCACAATGATGAAACAAACTTTTCTACTTTTTAACCAATGATATCATCATATGGATTAAATATTTGTGTAGCAGTATTTAACTAAAGCAGTTGTCCTTCTTCAGGAACCAAAGGAAGGATGTTTATCTATTGTTTAGGAGGACTAAAGATAAAATTCTTCCATTTAGTTCACCTTTTCTGAGTCTCAGTAGAGACTAATACTCCAAGTACCATAGAGGAGACAAGGTGATAACTCTCTCACAGCTCTTATTTTTCAGGCTCTTACTTCCCCCTGAACCATTTAATTCTGGGCTTTAGTTTTTCATAGATTTAATAGAATTCATGCTTTTTCTAAAGTAGATTCAAATAGAATTATTCTGATTTACTAGGTGTGGTTTAGATGAGTCTTTGAAATTATTTTGACAGTTTACGTTAGGGTTTCTTTTGTTCATTTACTTGGCTTTAATTGGTTGCACTGGGCAAGATGAGCTAGTTTCTGCTGTCCCTTTAAAAATACAAAAATTAAAAGCACAAGGTAAATGACTTAATACTAGTTTATTTATTGTTCATATCATATGGACACCCCCATTTAGAATGAGGGACCTAGTTGTAAATGACTATTCCATAGGCACTCAAGGACCAAGGCTAACAGAGGCTTCATAATTTTCTAGTCATATTATCTGGAATGATTTTCCATAGCAGAGGAAGAGAAAGCAAAGAACCTATGGCATAGGAATAGAAACTAGCCAAGCACACGTGGTCTTTTTGCTACCTTAACCTAGAATGGACATAAATCCCCTCCACTGGTGAACCAGACTGTAATTTGTTACTTGATGCTGCCCAACTGCAAGGGAGCTGGGAAATGTAGAAGACCAAGTGGAATATTTGGTGAGCATGGCTATTTCTGCTATTTTTGGAATCTTCTTCAATTGTATGTTCTTGACTATATGTTAAAATTTCATAAAGGTGCTTCAGTACTGGAACATACTTGCATAAACATCATATCATCAGTTTAGTCACTTGGCAATTGATTGAGTATATTTACTGAAATGTTTTATTAAGAAAAGTATTAGTGCTAATTTTATATTCCCCAACAGAATTGAACAATTGTAGAAAATCTTCTATTTTTCTTTGTCCCTTGTAGCACTTAAAATATTTACCATATATGAATTGCAAAGATAAAGACATACATGTTATTGTCTATATAAATATGCATTAGTATCAAGTCATGGCTTGTTAATTTTGATTTTTTCCCCCCGTGGTGCTGGGAATTGAACCCAGGGCCTTGCGCATGCTAGGCAAATGCTCTACTACTGAGTTACATCTCCAGTCCATGACCACTGAATTTTGAGACAGATGTATGTAAGTAAACTGAAAGGTTCCTGATATGAGCTCAGATTTTCTCCAGTTTAAGTTCTTAATCTTGAAGAAAAGAAGTTTATAGGTTCAGAGAAACCATTGCTTGACCAAAACAGTTACTTGCTCAAGGATAGAAAAAAAGAAGGAAAAAACAAAAACAAAAAACAGAGGTGGTGTGGGATGATTTTAAAATGCTTTAAGATGAAGTCATCCTCCAAATGTCACTAATTATAATCTTTCATTGATCATATATCACCCTTAGTAAAACATTTGCATGATCCAATTTCACTTAAGTCTAAATTCATTCTTGCCATTAAGCTTCTCTTATAACCTGCCTATGCTCAAATATCCCTTGCATTTTTTTTTTTTTTGCAATTGGCCAACATATCTCAATTCTTTATTTTCTGTTTTCTTAACCCTGCTTGGCCTTAAAATATTATTAATAGTAATAGAAATCATTATTATTTTTGAAGATTTTCTTCACTGTTTAACATGATATCATTTCATTTAGACCATTCATCAAATTCCATATTTCTTGTAAAATGATAATTTGGTTAATTAATCTTACAACTATTACAATGTAAGCATCTTGAGGGTAGAGATTGTTTCTTCTCATCATTTTGAAAAGTGTGTGTTATGTTACCTTGCCACTAGAATTATTAAATGAGATTTAATGGAGACCAAAATAATTATGGCTAAAAGATTAGATTTCTCAAGACTAAGTGAATCCTTTGCATGTATTGATATTATTTATCAGTTCTTCATGAAAAATAGCCTTCTCTCAGCCGGCAGCATTAGCTGAATTGAAAGACTAAAGGAGGATGAACAAATATTTCAATCATAATAAAAATAATTCCTCACTTCGGTATAATGATTTATGGTTTATAAATACTTGGACACAGCCAAGAAAATAGACAGGTTTTTAGTACTATTTTTATTTCATGGTCATGAAAATTGATCATGTGTCTAAGAACCATAGGAGGTCAGCTTGGAACTCAGGTTTTCTGATGACCCTCCCCAAAACAGGAATAGCTTGCACTACTTGCAAAAATATTGTGGTCACCCTTCATATTTATACCTTAGCATATTCCCTAAACTTGTTGTAAGTGCTCTTTGTGCCCCATAAAAGGGGGCCTTACAGGACAGTGGAGGCTGAGAATGCTGAGAATGATATTCTGTGAGAAGGAGTTTAGTTCAGAGACACATGAGCCTATCACTCCATTTTGAGTAAAATGAAGTTTGGTCCAAATATATGTCTTTTAAAACTCTGTAATTTACTTCAAATGTTGTTTACTGCTTATTTACAGCCATTTTTTGAACAAAGTGTCTCAGAGCCAGAAATCGTGCCTGTGGTTGCATTAAAAAATTGACAGACTTTCTAGTGAGAAATGCAAGAATGAAGGACTATATTTGACAAAAGCTTAAAACAAACATTTCCAGTGAAAATGATACAACAGATAAAGAATAAATTATGGTATCTACATAATCCCAGAATCACTTTATAAGTTATCACAGTGTAGTTTGGAGAATATTTTGTGAGGTGCTATGACTAGAAATATGATCACAAAGTAATTTCCCAAGATTATAGAAACTTAGAGGAATGAAGATGTTACTGCATTTGCTATAATAGTTAAGCAACACTGTCTTACAAGAAAAGATTAATTGGAAGGATATGACAAAGTCTTAATTACACTGTAGTTTCCTGGATTTTCATCTGATGTAAAAGGCTTTGAGTGATTTCTTATCTTTCCTGCTGACAGTCTATAATTCTAATGTTAGAAAGTGATTTCTGTGATGTAAGCATTGCTTTCTTTAAAGTCCTCTTGGTCAAAAAACTGTTGTGGAGTAGGTATGGACGCTTATACTTTGGCCTACATGTTTGGTGGTTACTTTCCCTCAGCGATGGAAAAAGAGACTGAGACAGTGTGAAAGAATTAATCTTCAAAAGAATAATGAGACAACCAAAGAGAGAGCTGAAAAAAAAACTCAGTGAGGTACTGGCAGTAGAATGGTGATCAGAATGGGGTCAAAGCCCGATTCAGCAACCTCATACCTTTACTGAGGGCACCTCATGAGGTAAACCAACCTTGTATTCCTGGGTTAATATTCTCAGTCTTAAAAAGAAGGCAGTCCTGCTATTTGTGACAAAATGGATGAACTTGAAGGACATTATGTTAAGTGAAATAAACCAGAAACAGAATGGAAAATACTGTGTGACAGCACTTATATTTAGAGATTATATATTTAGAAATATTTTTCAAAAGGCAAGTACATAGAAACAGAGTAAAATGGTGTTTACCAGGGGTAGAGGAGTCTGTAAGGAATACAGAGAGATATTAGTCAAATGGTACAAACTTGTACTGGTAAGACAAATAAGTTCTGAAAACTCAATATATGGCACAGTGACTATATTTAGTAATTTAGTGCATACTTGAAATGCTCAGAGAGTAGATCTTAAACATTCTTACCAAATATACACACAAAAATTTAACTATGTGAAATGATGAATATGTTAATTAGATTGTGGTAGTCATTTCACAGCTTATATGTATATCCAAAAATCACATTGTGCACCCTGAATATGTAAAATTTTTACTTGTCAGTTAAACCCCAATAGATGTGGAAAAAAAAGATTCTTTGCAATTTAAAGACAGTGTTTAGATTAGCTAACTTTTCTAACCAGTTATCAGGGTAGAGAAGAAGCCAGTCCAACAAGAGGCAGAGTTGATAATGTAGTGCTTAGTGACTGTGACTAATTAGAGAACTTAATTAAGCTGTCAAGAAAGAATAAAGATAATCACTCTCAGTCAGTTCCCACTCTTTGTACCCAGGAACATGAGCAAATCCATTTTCTCCCAGGCCACCACATGATCCTTGCTCTTTCACTTGATATTGATGTAACCTCCTGTGCACCTTCCTGAGGTGATCCAGGTTATACAAGTAAATGACAAGCTTTGTCTTTTATTTCATTCTTCTGTACCAGTTTTATTCATATCATAGTCATCTGTCATATCAAATATTTGAATATCCTATTTTAATCATAATTTATTTCCATGACAGTCTAATAGTTACTATTTTTGTTGCTGTTGATGCTAATTCTGAATAATAGCATAAATACAAATGCTGACATTAATTGGGCTTATCATATCATTGTTATCTCCTGAAATGTCATAAGCATTTATAACTGGTAAAAATAATAGATGTTCCTTACTAGCTATGCCAGCAAACTGCATATTCACATTCAATCTAGCAACTACCTGGTGAGACAGGTTTTCTTAAACCTGTTGTCCAGCTAGAAACCCCGAGGCAGAGAGAATTTAAATAGATACATGATGGCAAGCAGCTAAAAAAGGGATTACGCTGGAGTGTGGATGCAATTCCATTTGACCTCACTTTGCTAGGTATAGATGGTTTGTAATTATTAATTATTTATCTAGGATTTAGCTAATTACTAGATTATTTCGCCTAATGTGTGTGTATTTATTAATTTCAAATGATTTTTGCTTAAGGAAAAAATAGTTTCATAAATATACAGCCAAGAAAAATCTTGTTTCATTTTAATATTAACTAATTATACCACAGGAATATGTGTAGGTTACATATTCACTCACCATAGAGTTTCAAGTCAAACTTAATTAGTGAGAATAGGAGACAATTTCAGTCTAAAGCATTCTCTTAGTTATAAGAATTGTTCTAGGGCAAGCCATCAGGATATCTTTTAGCATCAAATGAATGAATGCCTTTCTGTTTGTTTCATTTGCTTTGTGTACCCTTGAACTGAAGACAGATAACCCTGAACAAATTTGTATCGTTTGAACTCTAAGACTTTATAAATCAAGTATAAAGAGATCTATTGTTCAACTATATGCAGAAAATGTATTGGTGAAAAATTGTATATTATTTATTTATTTGTTTATTGGTTTGATTAGGTAGACTTCTTAAAAATCATTGAAAGTTATATATATATATACATACATTTATATATATATATATAAATATAAATATAAATATATATATATACATATATATATATATTTGTGTGGGAGGAGAAATTTTGGTTTTGTCCTCTTTGTCAGTACTTAATTTGGAATACCATTATTTTTATCCCTAGTTATGTGGATGTTCTAGAAAGTTTGTAAATACTCTTTGCTATTCAAACTTATAGAGATGCTTAAAAGATACAGTGTTCACAGATACAGATCAGGAGTGGATCTTGGTAGCAAGGGGTCTGACACTTTTACAATTTGGGGAATTCTTATGCAGGAAAAAAATACAAAATTGTGAACACAAAATTAGCTACAAAAGTGGGTGGTAGAGCCGGGCACTGTGGTTAATGCCTGTAATCCCAGCAGCTCTGAAGGCTGAGGCAGGAGGATCTCCAGTTCAAAGTCAGCCTCAGCAAGAGTGAGGCACTAAGCAACTCAGTGAGACCCTGTCTCTAAATAAAAATATAAAATGAGGCTGGAGATGTGACTCAGTGGTCAAGTACCACTAAGTTTAATCCCCAGTACCCAAAAAAAAAAAAAAAAGAAAGAAAAAGAAAAAGTGGATGATAGGAACAGTCCTGTAATCTTCTTACACTGGCAAGACTAGCAATGCCTTTATACAAAAAATAATTGCAAACTATGAAAAGATAGCCCCCTACCCAAATTTAAGGAATCCCAAACATATTCTTCTTAACCAGGTTCCAGTGGGTCTGTAGGCACTCCAGTTCTTAAATTGGAAGTTATACATCAACCATATTTTAGGACCATCATTAAGACTTAATCAGCTCTGTGATATCAGCTCCATGCATGGAAGACAGTATCTGTTTTAGGCTGTAGGTAGGTTAAACTTTTATTTTCTCAGAGGACATAAAATCAGGGCAATGTTCTTTCCAATACCTAACAGTAATTCTTCCATCCTCCCCTTAATAATATAACACATACATATGGTGGCAAGAGAACATAAGAGGTAAGGTAAGAGTACAGTAGTATACTTGAGAGAAAACACATTATATCAGTGTAAATAAAATTGAAACTCTTCCTACTTGACCAGAATCCCCTGTCAATAACTAAATCCTTATTCATGATGGATTATACAGTGGCTATTTACAATGGCAGTTTATCATTAGGGATATAGATGTTGTTTGGGATATTTAAGATACCCCTAATATATTTATGGCTTTTAAGAGCCTTTGACCTACATCTTTCTTCTGCTCACTGGTAGCACTGTGATCTGAAATTCCTAGGCTTCACTCCCTCAAGAATACCAGCAAATTCTATAAAGAACAAAGTCTGTGGTAAGTGATACCCCATTCATCTTTGCTGAAGCATTGTCTGCCTTCAAATATTGAATTGATTCTATTTTGTGTCATGTTAAATTTTTATTGCCATGAAAAATTTCTGTAACATCCTTTCCTGCTCACGGCTTTGTCTCCTTTCCAGCTCTGAAGTCTTCCTTTTCATTATCTTACTCCTTTTAGTCAAAACAATGCCTCTTTGTTCTCTTAATATGTTGCTGAATATAATTATTAAATAAATATTAATGTTCCCTTAATATTTTAGTGGGAACTGTGAAAGGTTCTGTTATATATTTCTGTCCATTCTTGCTTCCTATGTTCATAGTTCAACTATTCTTTTACTTTCCCAAGGTCTTTATGCTTTATTAGATGAAAAAAAATGTTTCCCCTGAAAACTTTATGGGAGACTATAAACAGCTGTACTATTTGTACTAATGATGACACCTATGGAAAAAAAAACCCTTACATACCATGCTGGGTGCTGTATTTTATATGGATAATAAGGATATTTGAGACTCAAATTGCCTGTGCAACTATCATAAAGATATACAGGGGAGAGGGCGTGTGGGCGGGGACATGAAAGACAGTGGAATGAGACAGACATCATTACCCTATGTACATGTATGATTACACGAATGGTGTGAGTCTACATTGTGTCCAACCATAGAAACAAAAATTTGTACCCCATTTGTGTACAATGAATCAAAATGCAGTCTGTAAAAAAAAAAAAAAAAAAGAAAAAAAAGAAAGAAAGATATACAGGTAGGAAGTGGTGAAGCTGGGATTTGTACTCAGGCTTGCTGGTTCCAAAACATTCACTATTTTCACTGCCTTTATTTGATGACATTGAAAAATTGTAATGTCCTGGTTAATAAATCACATTATAACAAGATCAGTAATATTTTTTGGAAAAACTTTTCTTATACGTTAAGGCATTTGCATATATGCTAGATTTAAGTGAAGGCCATTTCCCATATTCCATACAGTCCCTATAACATACTAGCAGGATATCTTAGAAAATGTCATGCTCTCTACCTTACATACAATACTTAAATGTAGAATTGATTAACAGTTCAGGTTATTTGGCTGGCACTGGGAAGAGAGATCTCTCTCTCCAAAGCCACCTGGAGAATTGAAAAGTACTTCAACTTAATGGAAAAATGGGTGAGTGGTGTCAGACTTTATTCTTAAAAGATATCCTATCAGTGACATATTTCTCTTTCTCCCACCAGTTGGGACTACTTCATATTATTGAATCTGAAAGGAAGAGTAGTAAGAAAGGACTTAGTCATATAAGCATTGCATTCTTCTATTAGGGAAACTGTAAGGTAATTAATCATTTACTTAAAAATGTCACTATTATTGAACTTATATTGTTTGGAGGGTGGCAGAATTCATGCTATAATAAGGCAGGAGGCCAGAGATTGAAGAAGCAGCTCACATTTCTTAGAGGATCAATGGTGATCTTGCTGTCCTCATTGGTCACTTAACTTTGCACAATAATATTTAGTGTTAAAGGAATCTATAGGTCACATCTCTGTTTTGTTAAATTTCAACACATTTATCCTTTATATATACTGATGCCCTAGAATAAATTTGTATACCTCAACTTTGGTGGCAAATGTATATTATTGGGGTAAATCCTACCATTTATGAAATTTTATTACAACTAGGAGTTGCTTACTGATCTTGAAGTTTTTTTGAATTATCAATACTTCTTATGTGGGTGTGTAGAATTAACCTACTTACTTTTGAAGCTGAAAATATTAAGTGTCTGGAATTTATTAAGAAAAACTAAATTGAGGAAACCAGCGACTTTTTTAGAGAGATTCATATGAGAATCTCATATGAGAATCTTCATATGAGAAGAAGTTAGTTCCTAGGATGCATTGATAGCATAATGTCATTAAGAAATGTTGACTAAATTTTCCTTGACCATTTGAAAGACAGTCATTAGACAACCCTTTCTAGCACAGGTCATTCAAAAACTCATGTTCATTTTAATGTGTGGCCTCCAGATTTTGTTTTATCTTTAAAAGTTTAAAGTCAGTGGGAACATAAGTTAATTCCATCTTGCAATTCTTTCAGCAGAGTTCTTTTGCAGTCCCCCTCCATTTGCATACCACCTTTGATTCTCCATTTGTTTTGCTCTTAGAAGATTATTATTTAATTTTTAAAAGATATTTCTGGTAGAATACTGACTGATGGCCAGTTTGCTAAATGTAATATAAAGTTCTTAGCCTTTGACTTTGAGTAGATTACAGAAATGTTTTCCAATTTTGCCAGATAATAATAATTACTGGACATACTTTTAAAAAATTCAGTTCCTTATATCCTGCCTCATATCAATTGAATCAGACTTTTCCAAAGAACATCCTGTATACTTGTATTTGTACAGAGTTTTGATCATTGGTGTATTTGGAATATACTTCAGCATAGTATTTGGTCGGTCTTCTTTCCTATTTTACTATTACTTGTGTGAAAATTGAATAATCCTGAATATTCTGAGTTGTTTCTTAGAAAGCAGAATATTATGAGAAAGTAATTGTTTTAGTGTTATAAATAATTATTACAAAATTCATCATGTATTAGAGGATGGCATAATTGTTTCATTTTGTATTTGTTATGGAATAAATTTCTGAACCTGCCCTTAAATTTATTTTTCTTCATGATTTAAAGACATAGTCAATTTAAGCGTACACAATTTAAGTATAATGAGTACCATTCTGAAGTGAATGTTTTATCAAAGACATACTATTATTGCTTTTATTGTATTACATTTATAATTTATTAAACCTGCACTTAGGACTAATATAAACATTTTTTAAAATGGCAAGAGCAAAATATTAGAAAGGATTTGCAAATTATTTTTTGTAGTAGCAAAATTTGTTGACAGCATATTACACCATTATATGAACACCTGAAAAGTATAATAGTTAAATATAAATTTGAACATTGTTAAAATAGTCATTTGGTGGCTTTTGATTCATAATGTAAAATGTCTGTTGTTCAGAAGTCAAGAGTGGTGATATCTAGGAAAATCTAGACATTTAACTTTTACAAAAGTAGCTAATAAAGAAAAGATAATCAATATTTATATATTTATTTATCAGTACTAGGAATTGAATTAAGGGGTGCTCTACTGCTGAGCTACACTCTGTCCCCTATCCTTTTCTTGTTTTTTGAGACACAGGCTCCTTAATTTGCCCAGGGTGGACTTGAAATTGCCACCCTCCTACTTGGCTGTTGAGAGTCACTGGGATTGTAGGCATACACCATTATGCCCAGCAAGATGATTAGCTTTGTTTTATGTAATGTTAAAAATTTTATGGAAGAATAACTTTAATTACAGGTGATAGAAAAAGATGTATGTGTGTGTGGGGGGGTGTAGGGACTGTACTGAGAGCCCTAAAACATGTAGATTCTAGATCATACTGCCATTTACTAGTCATATGATTTAGTTATTAGCTCACCTTGTTGCCCTTCCTCTTTTCTTTCCAGCCTCTTAGCATTAGGAAGAGAGGCCCTTAGCATTAGGGCCCATAGTGAAACAGTTTGGAACAATGCCATAGACTGGGGGAAAGGGATCCACTAATTGAAGAAGCAAAGGGATTTATGACAATGCTTTCTTTGTTGGTCCTCATGTGCCCTCTGTTGTGGTGTTTTGGGCTGTAGAATTGGAAGAATACAACTTGAATGACTGGTTCTAGGATGAACAGGAGCCAGCCTAGTGGAGCTGAGGGGACAGAGCAAGATGTTTGCTGAGGGCGTTTAGACAGAGTGGTGAATGAATGTGAAGTATTCTATTAGCCCACCTTGACCATTTACCCAAAGCAGGAGGAGGAATTCAAACACAATGTTAGATGCCTAGATATGATGTGTGATATACCAAGGAAATTTCAATGCTTATAAGGATGTGAGCTTGTTTCTTTATCTCAAAATTAGACTGTCAGTGTTTCCTCCAAATACAATCACATTAAGATTTATTTGTTAAAAAATTATTTGTAGACCATGATAACTGTAACTTTGCTCCTTTTGTATGTCAATGTATAAGGAAATTGGATGGATTCTTTGGTCTATGAACTGTTAAAATGTTTAAGAGAAAATAGATAAAATACCTTTTGTGGTCACTGACTTCCCTTTCCTCTAGATTGCCACAGATAAAGCCATAGAGTAAATTTGTGAAAGCATTTAAGAGCAGTTATAAGAGAGTAGTGTTTTTGAGACTGCTAGATTGGGAGAAAATTAAGAGATAATCCAGTTCAATTTCTGCATTTTACAGAGAGACTGAAAACTACAAGAATAAGTCGCCCCAGTAATGAGATCCCATTCCCGTGAGTGCAGTTTCTCCACTAAGATTTTGACTTTGTGGCATTGCTTGTACCCCTGTCTTTTTTATTAGCTAATTTGTATCTGTAAATATTTTATCTCCCTGTGTTGTAACATTCTTGAAAACAGAAATTGTGTCTTATATTTCTTTGTAACTGTTCTGAGAGTTCAATCAATAAATGTTTGTTGTTGTTGTGGGGGTTGATTTGTGGGAAATACTCCCCTACCTCTGCAGATAATGCGATTTGTGCTGTCACCTAGGCAAATAAAGAATAGTTGTGGACATGGAAATAATCCAAATGAAACTTTGCATATACATTTAAAAATACTAAAATAACAGAATAGATGGCACCATTGAATAAAAATCATTATCAATCACAACCCACCCCATTTTTAATAAGGCAAAAATCCAAATGGATAATTTGAAGCAAGTGGTCACTTCTGTTTCAGTCTCAGAGGAAGTCAATAAATTCCTTTTGCTGTTACTCACAAAAGTAGTTTAAATTCCATGCAGGACATGAGTCTGGGGAATCACATCAGCCTTAGCGTACAAAAGAGCCTGGAGAGAAGTCAGAACAATGTCTTCCTAGCTACTGAGGGAAGATGGTCTTATGTTTCGCTGTAGGAAAAGGCAGGTTAAATTTAATTCTCTGAGTTAGAGCGTGCTGCTTTAGTTCCCTGTCTGTTCTGCAATCTAAACTGAAGGTGTACTCTTTTTTTCTTTTCCAATGCTAAGTCATTTGGAGAAATCTAATACTCATTTTCAAATTGCATCAGCTTAGCTCACGATACATTTTTCTTTCTATAAAGTTCAGTTGCAAAAAGAAAAAAAAAGTAAGCCTAATATTCAAGAAAGGGGGGGGGGGGGAGGCCTAGAATATATAAATTGTTGATATTTGAAAAATCAGTTACTGTGTTGGAGTGATATGCAAATTAAGGATAATGCTTCCTTCTTATCTGCAATGCAGATTCTTCCAGGCATGTTCTGCATGCATTCTGCATGCAGTATGTGCAGCAGAGCATCATAGCAAGGACTCTGGGCAGTGTAAACCAGAGAGAGGAAATGTGTATTGATTTTATATCTTTAAAATTATGTGAATTTTGTGCATCCCTAGTCACATTCAATGAGTTGGTAAGAACAGAATCTACTAATTTATAAATGCATATTGTATTAAGTAGCGAATTTAAGGGTAAGTTATGAGTATTACTCTTAATACTGAACACATTTAGGAATTTCTAAATTTGAAAAACAATATATGCTGAGAATAATACTTAGAATAATATGTGTCAATACAAAGTTGTGTGTGTATATATAATACTTATCATATTATAATATATATATAAAAAACAAATGCACACATCTACATTTAATCTTTGACTTTTTTTCATTCCTGGGAATTGAATCCAGGGCCTTGCACATGCTAGGAAAGTGCTTTATCACTGAGCTATATCCATAGTCCAATTTTTAACTCTGTACTGTTAAATTGTACTAAATAGAAGCTGTGCAGTTTAAATTTTTTTCTGTATAGATTGAGGTTGAACAGCATTTTCCTATGTGGAGTAATATGTGCTTTTTAGTGACTATTTCCTCCTTGAAATTCCACCATTGAAAATTGACTCTATTGGTTTGACTCTTATTTGGATTTTATTGTCTATCCGTTTGTTTATTTGTTTATTTATTTTTGTTTTAAGTTATATGAAAACAACCCAGTGAAATAAATCCTTGAAATATTATCATCTAAACCTTGGTGGAATTAATTATTAGTAAATTGAGTAAGAAAATTTCTAAGTAGGAAACACACAAATGCCTAAGGTCAAGGGTATATTTTAATTATAGAATAATTATATTGATAGTTGTATATGCCTTATAGATTCAATTTATATTTTGTACATAGCTCATAAATATTTATTGTATTATGGGTTTTAGATTTAACACTTTTTCCTTGTCATTGGAATTCTGTTGCATCTTCATCAATAGTTGAATTTGTTCAGACCTATTACTTGTTCAGGTGCAATTTACATTATCAGTATGGGAATAAATGGCCTTATTTCTTGATTTTACCTCTATCATCTTCTCTTGTCCTTTTCTCTAAATGATGCCATATCATTTGATAGACTAGCATTATTCTACATAGGGTGGTTACTGATTTTAAATCTCCTTAAACCACAAGTTATAAATGTCATTTTTCTCACTGGTTGTTTTTAAGACAAGAAGGGCACAAAAAATCCATTTATGATCATAACTTTTGATACAAAATATTTAACTTTTTTAAAAAGGAAATTGAATTAAAGAATAAATATACTTGTATGAGTAAAACTTCAGCAGAATGATAAAGATTTGATAAAGGAGGAGAAATGCTTTACAACATAATAAAATGAGCTAGAGAAAACAGTGACGCACCTTATTACTATTAATGAAATGTGACCATGCTTGGAATTAGTACTTGCAATTATTGTCATTTTCTGTTGTCTACTCTGTTCATGTTGTCACACACCTTTGTGTGTGTGTGTGTGTGTGTGTGTGTGTGTGTGTATTTGATTCTGGAAATTCATTGTGAGAGCTGTGTTGTGGTGCACAAGATATTTTGAAGCTCTTACAGTGAAAGCTGCTCTGATTTCCAAAGGAATGACTGATTTTCATTTTTTGAGTGCTGATGTGTGATTTGTCCTCAAGATACTTTTAAAATTTTGTCTTGATTAGTAATTTGTGATGTCTTGGGGCTCTGTGTAACTTTTTCTGTTGTCCCAGTTCACCTTATTATTGCATTTGTACCTTTCAGTGAATGAAAATCATTCTTTATATTGATGTTAAGTACGAATAGAATGAGGAGTTTCCTTGTTATTGATCATCTTGCAGAAAGCCTATCTACACATACTGGTGGTGCTAGATGGAATAAGGCAGACTCAGAAAGACAAGGGTTGAATGTTTTCTGTCATATGTGGAGGTTGGAGCAAAATGAGAGAAAATGAGGGGACTCCATAAAAATAGAAGGGAAATCAGTGTAGTTAAGGAAGGTGTCCCATGGGGAAGGAGGAAAGAAAGGAAAAGGGAGGAACGGTAGAATGAAATTGTTGAAATTATGCTGTGTACATATATGAATAGACACAATGAATTCCAATTTTATGTATATCTATAAAGCACCAATTAAAGAAACAGCAAATAAACAGAAGGAAGGCCAGTAGAGTAGAAGAAGTACTGGGGACTGAAATGGAGCAAATTATATTCCATGCATGTATGATTATATCAAGATGAACTCCACTATTATGTATAACTATAATATACTAATAAAAACATTTAAAATAACATTATTTGATACTAATCACATGCAATCACATAGACTGTATTTTTAGATGTAAAAAATTGCTTCCCTCTTGGGTTCAATCCCCAGCACCCCCCCCCCAAAAAAAATACTTCCTTGTTTATATAAATGCTTTTCCATGAGTAGTGTCTTCCTGGTTAATCTTATGTTTTCTGTTGTTTGTTCTCCATGGAAATGGCAAGGGATAAATATAGGTAGGGAATAGAAGATAGTGAAGGGAAGATGCTTCTATTTAAAAATCAGGTACTTTATTTTATGTTTTGCTCTAGACCAAATAAGCCCGAATAGAAAAATAGTTGCTAAAGATAACAAATTGCTGAAAATCTTATTCCTAGAAAGAGCACATACCTTCCTTTTCTCAACAATCTATTATTTTCCCTGTTCAGAATTGCTTTCCCACTTTAGACAGCTCATCTGATAACTTAAGATTTTCATTGTACTTCTGGGAATCTTAGGACTTATTATTTATTTATTTTTTAAACAGATGACACTGAACTGAGAGTGCAAGATTGGTTGAAGCTTTTATTTGAGGAAAATGTGTTATCATGGAAGAAGGAATAAAAAATAAAGTCACCTTTGAATGGGAGAAAAGGGAATATTAATCAAATAGAATAGCTTCTAGGCTGATTTTAGCATTTGAGAGTTTATAGATTTTTATTTCATGAACATTTTGGAACTCCTACTAACAACTTGTTGGATCTTCTATCTCTATTGTTATAGAGGTCAAAATGAAGAAGAGATCAAAACTGTATTTCAATAGAAAAGTGGCCAGATGAGAAGGACAAATCTTTCTAACCTCTTGTGCCAAGCAGCTTAAATATATTTAGTAACACTGTTGCTTTATCTCAAACACATTAATATATTTAAGCATTTCCATGTCACCTCCTTTTCTTTATGATTTGTTTTTGTGCGTTTTTCGGGGGTATAGGGTTTGAACCCAGGGGTGCTTAACTGCTGAGCCACATCCCTCACCCTTTTTTTATTTGGGGTCTCGCTTGATGGCTGAGGGCCTCTTAAAAGTTCCTGAGGCTGGCTTTGAACTTGTGATCCTCCTGCTTCAGTCTCTCAAATTGATGGGATTACAGGTATGAACCACTGCACCTGACTTCTTTATGTTCTTTTAAGTGCTGATAGTACCATCATTTAATTTATTTCCTTTTGCTTTTTATCTTTTCTCCTTAGAGTTATATTCAGTTAACTCTAAACTAATAGACACTGCCAAAGTCTCCTTGGGATCTCAATGATTACTGAAAGGAGAGGAACATATCTTTCTTTCATCTTATTGGTTAGTATCTTTCACTATAACATTTTACTCATCTAGAGCCTCTACTAATCTAATAATACCACACAAATATTTTAAAACAGTTTCAGAGGAAAGAAATAGAAACATGGTACTGGAGAGTCTGTTCTTTCAAAGAGAAGAAGAGAAGTACACAAGTACACTCTCTGAACATTTTGTTTCCATTGCTCTGTCTAAATTCCATCTTTGCACAAGCAGAAGAATAAATCAGATCCAGGAAAGGTTTCTGGACTCAGTATATTGTCTAGTGAGACAATGTTTATAAATAAAAAGCTGTTCTTTTTCTACCTTCTGTCCTAATTTGTAATTATTTCTTACTTATAAAATTTTGTCTTTCTTGTCTCCTTCAAGTTGTTAATAAAAATGGAAATAGTGCCCAAGTTGTCTTTGGGCTCTTGATTCCTATCTACTCACCTAAGAAGGCCTACTAAATTCTAAATGATGATACTGGCTAATATTTATCAAGCACTTAGAAAAACTCAGATGTTGTACTAAGCATTTTAAATGTATTTACTTTTCATAACCACCCAAACAAGTTAGGAACAATTATTTTACACATTTACATTTTAAGAAACTGATAATAGGATTAAATTACTAGTAGATGGGGGAGGAGCGACTTTGAACTCTGTGACTCTGAATCTGACGCTCTAAACACTACTTCCTGTTATAACACGTGGGCACACTCACAGTTTTGACTTCTTCCTGTTTCATAACCACTTCTACCTCGAGCATGTTTAGATTCCATTTCCAATGTCTTATTTCCATTGTCATCAACCCCAGTTTTGAGTCTCTGCCAACCTGCATTAGTTTAATAATTCTCCTGAGCTTCTTGCTTGATTCCTGACTCTGATCCCTGCCCCAATTCCTCTTTTTAGATATCACTAAAATTAGATGCTGATAACCAAAGATGTTAGCCAGGGGGATGAAAGACAAATATGTACCTCTTCCTTCCAAGAATTCCCTTTGCCTTTAGGAAGAGACTCTGGTAGTGTGTTAGCTTGGAATAAATGGAAGTTAGGATAGATTGGAAGTCCTGCATATTGAGAATCCCTGGCTAAGTTACTCCAACACAGATAACTGAGTGCTCAAAAGTATTTTTTTACATTTACTTTTGGATGCTGAAACTTGAAACCTGTCATATTAGATTTATGGTAGCAGCAAAACCCAAAGATGAGGTTTATATTAAGTGCATGGTAAATTAAGGAGAAAAGGGGCACACAATAGGCTGGAAAGATGGTATAGGGTCTCTGAATTGAAGCCCCATTAGCTCTTTTAGATCTATGTTCTAACATGAAATAGACAATAGAGGTGGTTATGTGGCTAATAGAGGCCAGGTTACCTATCTTGAGGTTAAGCATCTAGATATTTAAACACAGTCATAGTGTTATATGAAGCAATCTAAATTTCGTTGTATTGCTTTTTCTATTTTTTTTCCATGAGCACAATTTTTAATGATAAAACAAGATGTTGTTGGTAAATGTATGAGGTATAAAACAATATTCCATATTCTCCATCTCATAATCCATGTAAGGATACAAAATTTATGTACAAGTAACTATAATGCAAGTCAATGATGAATGATGCATTAAGAAGAAATGAACAACTTCACTAGAAGTAACTCACATTGACCTTGCGTATTTCTGCATGTGGTTTTATTATTTTAGTTTATGTAATAACACAGTTCCATTACAGAAATTTCAGGTATAAAAAACATTATGGCATGGGGTTATGCTTTAGAGGACAGGAAAAAAATCTGATCTACTGCATTTTTACCAACAAATGTTTACACAGTCAGTATAATACGTAGGTGAAACAGATTAAAAGATTAGCAGCCAGTCATTGCATTAGCAGCTAGGAGGCCTCCACTAAAGTTATTACTAACTATCAATATAGAGCATGTCATTGAAACTTTCTAGGGCTGTTTCTCCTCTGTAGAAAATAAAACATTTGGTGATCTCTGGGGTTCCTGCCAATTCCAAAATCCTGTGGTTTTCAAAGGTTTATCAGAACCTCCTTATGGTCAAGAAAGGTTTCTTATCTATGTTAATGCCCTCCTTCACAGAGTAGGTGTTCAATAAATATTGGTAGAATGATTTGAAAAATTAGGAAGGCCATAAATCCAGGAAGGGAATAGATTATGTTTTGCATGTTCAATATTTACTACATTTAAGAGTTAGGTAGTAGCCTTATAACATGGCATATGTATTCAGTGCTTACATATTTGAAATTGACAAATTTGCTAAGAGCTCTGCTTTGGGGAATGGAGAAGAGGAATCAAACATTTATTGAGCATCTACTAGATGTGATCAGGCATTGGTTTTCAAATCATATGTGATTTTCATAGCTTTCTAGTAAGTTAAGTCCAATTATCCTTGTTTTTTCAATGAGGAAATAGGGGCTCTGAGAAGATAAGAAACTTATCTGAGGTCATAAAATTACAAGTGGTGGAGCTGAGGTTGCTGAGATTTAGAGTCAATTATTATTTTTATTTTTGGCTCCAAAGACCTTGATCATTCCTTTGTACTATGCTGAGTCATGCTTTTTACTGTGCAAATTATCTATTATATTACTTTTTCCTTATAACAGCCCTATGAGTCCTTTCTATAAAATTGATGTAAGTCATTAAAAACAGAAGTCAGCTTTCATGTTAACTTCACAAACTTAATGTGATATAAACTGTGTTAACTAAGAATATGAAAAAAATCTGACTCTGAGCCAGAAAGACAGCTAACATTTCTCATAATGATCACTCAGAGATTAGCTCAGTGGGAAATTTTGGAAGCTTTCTAGATAACATCAAACATGATCTATGATCTTTCAAATATTGCATTTTGCCTTTTGCCTGTAGACAATGCATTTTGACTCCATTTGGCATTTTTGTTTTGTTTTGGTGCTGGGGATCAAACCCAGAGGCACTTAATGACTGAGCCATATCCCAAGCCCTTTAAATTTTTATTTTGATACAGGGTCTTGCTAAATTGCTAAGGCTGGCTTTGAACTTTTAATCCTTCTGCTTCAGCCTCCCAAGCTTCTGGGATTACACTCATGCATCACCACACCTGGAACTATTTGTTCTTTTCATAAAAGCAGGTTTTTATTATTTTTTGACAAGTTAGTACTGCTTTGCATTCCAATATCACAGTGCTAGACAATTTAAAAACTCTGTAAGAAATAAACATTAGTTAAATGTTTTTGAAATAAAATACCTCCCATTAAATTGTAAAATAAAGTAAGAAAATTTGGTGGGTTAAGCAAGATCAAATATATTTCTGATATTCTTGAAAGTGAACTTTGCCTACAAATTACATTGCAGCCTATTGAGCACTTGGAAGTACAGTGGAAAAAATTTTAAGCCATAGAATTTTTTCCACATGTAAAAATCCCAAGTTAAGGAAACAGATCAAAGAGATTAAAAAGTAATATTTTCTTTCTTATATTTGAACTACTTTGAAAAATGTAGATTAGACTTATGCTTCAGATACTCCTCAGTTTTTAAATGAAAAATATACATTTCTTTAGATTACTTTTGCACTAAAATTCCCCAATTGTCAAATTACCTACAAAACAGAACGTTGGTTTCATAGAAGTAAACAGAGAAAGTAGTTTCTTCTGTTTCACAATTAACCTGTACTGTTGAGTTTGCATACATAAAACCCAGTCACATTGACTGTCAGCAAGAACAAAGCACAAATATACATTATTAGTGAAAAAGGCTGATTTCTTCCACTTGTGCTTCTGTATTCCTCCACCAGTTACTGTTCCTCTAGAAGGGAACCTTGATGCTCAGTTTCAATTTATCATGTCTTATAGCCAAATATATTCAAATTTGTCCCAAGAAGCACCCTACAGCCCATTTTCCTTTAACTACCTCCTACTATACATTTCCATTGGAACTAAGGGTCTTAACTCCGATTTATTCTCTAACCACTGAAAACAGGTGCCATAGCTTTGTTTGTTTCTGAATCCAAGAAACACTTCATTTTCATTCCCTTCCTTGTAGCTCTTGAGTTTGATGACCACTTTCCTTTTGCTTTGATGCTTTCTTGATTCTTACCTTCCCTGGCCTACTTGTCCTTTCTTTCATTCCCTCTTTTCCATGACTGCTTTTCTCCTCCCACCTCCTATCAGTACCAAATATTCCTCAGGGCTTTGCTCTTCACCTTTTCTCACTTTACATGTTCTTCTTGAAATGATTTGATTCACTGCCACATTAAAACTGTGTCTTTATACATCTATGCCTCCAAATTCTTCTTTAGCTGAGCTCCACACTAAAAATCTAGAAGACAGGGAAAACTCAACTTAAGTCACGTGGTATTCACTTTACTTCCCAATGACAATGCCATCCAATTGCTTTCTCAAGACATGACCTTGGGCATCAGATGTTTTTCTTTCATATCTCATGTTCAACTGGTAGTTCTGTCCATTCTTCCTCTTCAGATCAGTCCTCTCCAATTCTTCACCCCAGGGCTTCCCAGTTTGGTTCAGGTTCTCATTGCTTCTCACCTGCACAATTACCATCATTCTCTAATTGACCTCCCAAACACTCAAGTTTGTTGTTCATAATATGCTACTAAAATGCATTTTAGAATTTCTGTGGTAAAATCCTTTGTGGTTCTCCTTTTCTAGTTTCTTCCTGTTTATGTAAAAGAGTCCAAATTCTTTTTAGCACATAGGCCTTTTTGTCTCTCAACCTCATCTCTCACCACATCATCTCTTGTGGCTTCACATGTACCTTAAGGTCACCTTCATTCTTGTCTAACCACTGTGTTCACCAGAGGTATCTTCTTGTGACACCCTCACAAACATTTTGTCCTCCAGCAGAAGTATTATCTTCTCCATGACCTGATCCTGATCCTGATGGGGAGAAATAATCATTCCTATTTTCTATCTCTAGGCTTCTATAAGCTATGGTACTTTATTGTGATTCTTTGGTTGTCCTTCTCTCCTTACTAGATTCTAAGCTTCAGGAGGGTACAATATTATCTTACCTCTGAGTCATCAAGGTATCTGTCACACATTATGAACTCAATTTATTGAGTTGAATGAAAGAATTGTTGAATGAATGGATAAATGCAAATTTAATAGCTTAGAGGTATTAGTCAAAAAGCTTTAGTCTGAAAATGGCAATACAGCTGGTATTTAATCTCCATAGGCTTTATGAGTCATAAAGTTTCTATCCTTGTTTTCTAAACTGTGTCTGGAAACTGCTTCAAGAATGGAGAAAGACAGAATCAGAAGAAAGGTTTAAGAATACTGGAATTGATGGTGATTACTTTTTCCATATACTTTCTGGTGATATATTTAAAATAGGTAAACAATAAATACTATTGGTTGTTCAGATATCTTTTGACACCCACAAAGGAACTTCGTTTATTTACAATAACAACACAGATATCATTAAGTCCCCTTGGGCAGCCTGGAGAGTCTTAACTTGCCATAAAGCCACTGCAGGCTCACATTCAAGTGCTAGCTCATCATATTTCAGCAAATCTTTGACTTACTTCTGTGCTGTCTCTTTGTTCTGGCAGAACATACTCAGGAACATTTTTGGCTATATTCCCTAGTTTTCAGTCAGACTTGTATAATTGTGTACTGCCATTTTCTACTTCTCACCATCCAACTAACACACCTTGAGTGTCTCTATTGCCCAAATAGCACTTATCCTTAGCATTAGTATGATTTAGTGCATTCACTGTGAGTATAGAAAGACCTACTTCTCCTAGTAAAAGTGAAAAAGTAAAACATTTTTTTATTGTTGTATCTTTTGTGGTTTATATAATTGTCTCTTCAGAAGGATTGTAAGCTCCTTGAAGGCTCAATCTAGGTCATTTGATCTTTTTCTCTTTTGGTATAAGTCACAGTTGTTCAATGAATGTTTGCTAGATGGAACTAATATGTGCTTTTATTTAACATTGTGTGGTATATTTTTTGACAGACATGAATTCTACTTTTACTTTGAACTTCCAGGATGCATTTTTCTTACCATCTTGGTTAATCCTTGTATCACTACATCTACTAAATCTTCCTAAGGGTCTTAAGTTTGCATCACCATCAATGTCATCATTTTAATGACGTCAACACACAGTTTCTTTAGTCAATCTGGGAAAAAAATTCCATCTGACATTTTCAGAAGAATCCATAAAAATAAGGGAGAAGGGGTTGGAGAAAGTGAATGTCACAGAGGGGCAGCAACAACATGCTGGCTTATCATTTTTATGGTACTCCCAAATCACATTTGTGATGGTAAGAGGGACACCTTGTGTTAAAAATGTTTGACATTTGTGCACTACCTTCCATTACCAACTGGGGAACCAGCACAGTATTTACCGAGTTACTAATAATGATTTTTCATCCCACAATTTTATGCTACCTACCTGTAAGAAAATGTGTGAGGACTTTAAAACATCTTATGGGGAATCCTTAGGATCAGATGTGGACCAAGAAAATGTCAGGTTCACAGAGAACACTTGTGTCCTCAGAACATAAAAGGGCACTATGAGAGCTTGTTCCCCTTCATTTAAAATTCACATTTTTGGCATGAAGTAGAGCTGAGTGATGCTATTGTTATAACATACACTGTTAAAATGATTGCTTAACTTATTATACTACTTAAAAAATGATGAATGGGCAAAGAGTGCGACCAGCCCTCTGCTTGACTAGCACACTGAGGACAAGGTGACATTTCTGAGGCACTGGCAACCCCTAGGCAGTTGGCATGGCAGAGTTGTGATGGCTGTTTTTTTTTTTTTTTTGAACCAGGGATTGAACTCAGGGACACTCGGCCACTGAGCCACATCCCCAGCCCTATTTTTTGTATTTTATTTAGAGACAGGGTCTCACTGAGTTGCTTAGGGCCTCGCTAAGTTGCTGAGGCTGGCTTTGAACTCGCGATCCTCCTGACTCAGCCTCCCAAGTCGCTTGGATTACAGGTGTGCGCCACCGTGCCCTTCTGTGATGGCTGTTTTAAAGGTTCTAGGACATAGCTATTCATATTGAGACCACAGATATTTGAATTAATCTATAATAGTCCTGGATAAAAAAATACACACACACACACACACACACATACACACACACATGCAATCAATGATCTTTTAAACAAAGTAGTGGGGATTTCTGAAACAGTGGACTGACCACTATTTGCTCATTTAGGATTTGCAGGTGCATTTTGTGATAGATTCCTCTTTTTTTTTGATACTGGGGATTGAACCCAGGGGTGCTTGGCACATCTCTAGTCCCCACCCCATTTTTTGAGACAGGGTCTCACTAAGTTTGGAGGTTGGCTCTGAATTTGTGATCCTCCTGCCTCAACAACCCAAGTTGCTGGGATTACAGGCATGAGCCATGACACCTGGCTTAGATTCTTCATTCTGATTTACCTCACTGTTTACATTGTACCAGTGTTTTACATGATTATTAATTTTTCTGGACTCCTTACAAATAGTTACTTCTAACAAGTATTATGTATCAAAAAGTCTTCTAATAATATTATGCTTCACTCTTGGTGAAGAGAGACATAATTTTTTAGTTACTATATACAATTCATTTGAAGTTGTGAACATTCAAATGTACTTGTAGGAGCAGGATCTTCTAATGCAAGGCTCTATGAATGAATAACCTGTTTTAGCATTTATGTTAACTGGAAATATAATTTCATAAGGTATAATATTCAGCATTTCTAACAGCTGCTACACTCTTCTATACATCTGTTACACTTGGTATAACCTGTAATTTTCCTCTAGTTATAATTTGCAAGTTGTAATTTTGGTTATAATGTTAAGTATGGTAATAGTATAGCTTATGGTTTCATAATAACTTCAGTGTGAGCCATTTGTTCATGTGTTATTGCACAGCAAATGACAGGTAGAAACTTTGTAACAATGAAGGAGAACATATCTGCTGATCTAGCAACCTCTTAAATCATTTCTATTCAGAATTTTCCACTTTTGAGATTTCAATTTTTGATTTTACCTGAAAAATGAATGTCTATTTTGCATCTTCTCAAAAGGATATTTAGGATTCATGCTATAGGTTATCAGGACTTTCCTAGATAATTGTTTCCTTTAAACTAAATTTACATGGATTCAAACATAACATAGTATATAAAGTAATACTAATATTTTAATTTTATACATTTAAAGTCTTTAAATATCAGAGAACATAGACATTAAAAATATCTCATATTGAAATATTGGTTCTGCCAATGAACTGGCTAATGATTTTGGACAATTAACCTTTTCAGAGTTTTTGTCACCTTATAAAATAATACAGAACTTTCATAAGCAATTCTTGGTTGTCAAGTACTTGGTGAAAGATGTGATAACGAAATTGATAACGATGTGATACTATTTATATACACATATATGTTCTATAAAGCACTGGGCTTCCATTAATTTTATAATCCATTTCAATCTCCATGATGTCAGAATGTATATTAACATTATTTTCACAAATAAGTTGTGCTTTCAGAGCTGACACAGTAGACTGGGATTTTCTAAGACTGGGATTTTGCTGGGCACATGAGTTTATCTTTTTGTGACAGGAATTTCTTTTTTTTTTATAAAACTGCTGCTTCTCTCTCTAGAAAATCATATTGATATGTTACTCATTTCAGTCAACCAAAATATTCAGATCGCAACGAAGTGACTACATTTAAAGTACTGAAAGAAATAATTTCACAATACATTTTAATTCTAGGAGGTTTACTTCTTAGGATAACTAATTAGCAACAATAAAATATACTTGTAATGTATTTTGAATTCAGAATTATTTAAAGTAATCTAAGAAATCTCTCTATATTTAATGATTTACTGTGAAAGCTTATTCTTATGTGCTTAATATAAATAATGCTATTAAAACTAATTAATTCTATTGATTTTGTCACTATAAGTAGATATTGTCAACAATATCAAAAGATATAAAATCCCTTATGGCTTCCATGAATATTTTCCTTTCTGTTTATTCATTTAAATCCCCTTTAAAAGTAATGCTTTCTCTCCCCATCACTCAAATATTGATAGCGCTGGGATACTATAATTTGACCTTTTTAAAACAAATACCTATTATGCCCTCTGGATTTCCATGATATCAGCTAGCAGCTTATTATAGTTTATGTTTCAAGATGTCCTAAAGTGAACTCACTAACTGTACCCACCATCCATGTAGTTGTTCAAGTAAGAAAACTGGCAGTTATTTTTGATTCCTCCCCCTTTCACACCACCCACATCTATTTAGTCATAAAGTCCTATCAATACTCCATTCTAAAAATGGATTATAACTTTCTACTTAGTTCTTCACCCTCTGTTAATGTCTTAGTTCAAGTTTTCATCATTTTTCACAGCTTTCTAGTTCAGATATATTCAATCATGCTTCATTCATATCTCTTTTACACATTGTTCTAGCTGAAATTCAGGTGTGATTATCTCTCTCCTGTCTAACCATCTTATATAGTTTTCCTTACCTAAAAGATAAAGAAAAGTTATGTTAATAACTGTTAAGTATCTCTCCTACTTCAACGACATTTGAGGTTATGGGTCACATTTTTTGCCTTTTTAATATATTTTGTTTTTCATTACCATAACTGGTACATTGTAGGTGCTAAATATGCTTTTCCTGTGTAAATGAATTAAGAAAAATAATATTGTGAAAGTAAGCAATCCCATATCTCTAAAGACCAATTTTTGGTAACATTTATCAACAAAAACATTATTTGCAAGTAAGTGTCATTGAAAAATCACCAATAACTCTCAGTTTAAATGTGTAAACCTCTCTCTACTTATTCAGTGAGTCAAATCTAGAACTTACCACAGCTTCAAAGACCCTTCATTCAATCAACCTCATCGCTTCCTCCCTTACTACCCTCCAGCCATTTGCTCTCCTCTCCTGCCCTCCCAAATAAATATCCAAGACCTTAAGATTTTGCACTTGATGACTTTATCCTCTACCTGGGGAGTCTTCCCTCACTGAATGGCTCAATCCCTTTGGGTCTTTTATCAGATGTCATCTCCTATTTAAAATTATAATCTTTCCTCCTCTTTTCTACTTTATTTTTTCCATAGTTCTATTGTTATCCAAAGTCAAATATATTTTGATTTTATGTTATTTAATATATTCTTTCTATTCACTCTTTTATCTCTAGAATTTAAACAGATAATAAATATGTTGAATAAAGGAATCGGTGAATAAGTATAGCCTCTATATTTGCTCTTCAAATAGAATGCTCTTAAATATAAAATACCCAAATTATACAAAGCAATTTACAGTGAAGAAATCTCTAATAAGATTAATAAAAAATAGAAATAAGGTCATGACTGAAGAGGATAAAGAGGCAAGCATGATTGCCTTGCTAGTGTTAGAGTGCTCTAATTCTTTATCAAAATTTTCTTTGGTTTACTTCAAAAGAGAATAGCAAGAGAAATTATTTAGTTCTAGGTTTCAGAAAAGAAGAAAGTAGAACAAAATTTTAAAGAAAATTCTGTCAAAGATTAAATAGGAAATGTAGGAAATTTAAATAGTTTCTTTGTAAAATGCTGGTGTTCACTTCTGGTTTTTTTCTTCTTCTTTTTTTATTTTTATTTTTTTTTGTACCAGGGATTGAATAGGGGCACTAAAACACTGACTGAATCACAATTTTTTTTTTTTTAAATTTTGAGTCAGGGTCTAAGTTGCTTAGGGCCTTGCTAAGTTGCTGATGTTGGCTTTGAACTTGTACTCTTCCTGCCTCAACCTTCCAAGTTGCTGGAATTATAGGCATGCAATATCATGCCCAGCTATGGATTTTTTTTAAAACAGCAAACTGATAAAAGCTAAGAGAATAACACTAAAGCTCAATATAGCGAAAGCATTTCTGTGATAGACTCAGCTGATGTGGCTCAGGTCTGTAGCCTAATTTGAAAAACATTGCATCTAATTGAATTATGAGTACTGAGACACGTGAATTGATATATATCTATTTGCCCTTTTTTTCCTTTACTTTATTCTTACATTACCACTTCAATTGTCAAAACTTCCAATAGGAATTTAGGAATTACATGTTAAAAACTATTCCCATTAGAATTTGTTGATTTATATTAGAAAAAAGTGAAGTTTCCTCCATATTCTTTAATTTCTTCCTGACCTCCAAATTTCAAATTAAAATACCTACCGAGAGCAACAAAAACTTCAGAAGAACCCAACCTTAAACCAAGCAAATAGATATTCTGAACTCCTTATCTTCAGTTTTGCTTCCTCTAAACTACTCTCCACATGACATTTTTGCAACACCCAAAATGACAATGTGATATCTATGTGTTTGAAAAATATAGAGACACATTGGCCTGAAGTTTTTTTCTTTTTAATCATGGTTTTAATTATTCAGGCAATATTTAATAGAAACTCTATGATCAAGGCACAGCATTATACATATCTATATACCCTTGCTATCAGCAAGATGAAATATGCACAACTAAATCCATACAGGGATCCATAAGATGGAAGGGAACAAGGAGGTATCAGTGTTCAGAGGATGGAAACAACACTTTTAACTGGTGGCCTTAGTTAGTTTCTTGAAGTAGGTTGCCTTACAAGATTTTCTAATGCAGACTAATATTCTAATGATGGGAATATTTCAGTAAGAATGCCAAGAGAAATGGTACTGTTGAATGATATGTTAACTTGATCAAACAGTGAGCAGGGAACTTCAAATGGACCTATTTATTAGTCTGAACTACATATGTAGCAAATGGTAGGAGAAAAGATTGCTCTGGTAGTTGGGGATCAGATTGTAAAGAGCATTTAGTATCTTAGTAGAAGTCCATTTTTGTGTTTAAGCAGGGGGATGATCATGTGGCTAAATAGGTGTTTCAGAGACAGATTAGGTATAGGGAAAACAAAATAAATGGCCATTTAAAATAAATTCATTGTGAAGTCCTGACTGGGTGATAGAGTTGGAGGAGTTCAAAAGATAATCAAAACGTATTAGTGAGGGCTGGGTGATTGAAATGATGCCTATACACAGGAACCAGAAAGGGAGGGCATAGGACACTATCAGGCAAAGGCACAGGATACTAGAAAATGCAATAGATTGTCAATCAATACAGAAGTAATAGAAGAAGGAATACCTGCTTCTTGAGGTTAATGTGGGTCTGTTTTGCATTAGATACTGTAACCTTATCATTTAGAACAATGTGAGGCTTATAATAGGCATTTGGTTTGTGCTTGTTGAATGACTAAGTAAGTGATTGCCTGGCAAAGATTACATAGAATACATTTATTTCACTGTGGGTAAAGGAGAGTGACCTTAGTTGCCTTGGAGTTGACTTTATAGGTAAAGGATAAGACCCACTGGCACTAGTTAGATAATTAAAAACACTAGTTTGACTGTAGGTCTAATAGTATATCAACATACTTTTTCTTTTAGGAAGCAGTGTGTGGTATAGAGTAAAAGTTATTTATACATATTATTGATGCATAGTACCACTAGGGTTTGAATTCCACCACTTAGGATCTTGGGCAATTCAATTAACTTGGTTGTGCCTCAATTTTCTTACTTTTAAAACGACGATAACAATAGTGCCACCCTCATAAGGCTGTTGTGAGAATTAATTGACTCTAACAATTAATTCTAACTAGAATGTGCCTGGCACATATTAGTCACTATGTATGTTATAGTAGTAAAAGTGAAGTATATCTGTTTTCACTGAAGTTTTATGCATATCATATGTTGGTTCAGTGCAGCTTTGGTTTTCTGGTATATTTTTCTTACCAAGGGTTAATGAACAGATGATAATCTGATTTGGCCAAACCCTCAAAAATCTCTACCGATAAGAGAGAAACATCATTAATATTTATGTTGTGTAACTGTGTTATAAGCCACAGTGATGGAAGAGTTGTACAAATGGAAATGTGGTTAAGACCTAAGGCTAATGCTTTTGAAAACTGGAATACACCCTCACATAAAACACTTGGAACTCCTCAGAGAGAAAGCCCTATACAAATAGAACTTAATTTCTAAAACAGCTCAAAAGTCAAGAGGACTTGAATAGTATATTTTTGAAAGAAATGATCTCTAAAATTAAATTCAGTCTAAAGTTTCTTTCCATTTATTTTTGCTAAAATATTGTTTTAAAAATGTGGGTTTATGGAAGCCTCCTGGGAAAAACAGCTCTTGTCTTTGTTACTTTATGCATAGATGAAAATACTGTAAAAATAATCTAGGTTAAAAATCAAGGCGTTTAATTCAAAGGCATTTCTAATGCCAGCTGTTGTAAATTACTTAAAATTCTGCAGTGTACTGAAAATTAAATAGGAAAGGTCATTCTGGAGTATCAAAGCCTTGGTGTGGTAACATACAGCTACAAGGCTTAGATCTTAGTAACTGAGTCTCTAGGATGCAAAGTGGTCTGACAAGTGAGCTGATTGAATTGAGAACATATCAAAAGTGAAGCATATCTTCTTCAACTTGATAAAAAAAATCTACAAAAAAACTTCAATTAACATCATACTTGGTGGTAAAACTGAAAACTTTCCCCTAAATACAAGTACATCCAACTCTTACCATGCTGTTCAACATAGCGCCTGATGATCCATCCAGAACAATGCAAGAAAATAAATGCAAGCATATATATCAGAAATAAAGAAATAAAACTGTGGATAATATGATGGTCTAGAAATCCCTTGGAATTTATAAAACTAACAAACAAAAACTTTTAAAATTAACTAATCATCAGAGACTATTAGTTCTATCTTTCAACCTCCCTTTGTGATAAAATTTTATTTGTCAACTTGGCTGGTCCATGTCGCCCATATATTTGGTCAAACATTATCCTGGATATTTCTGTGAAGGTGTTTTAGATGAAATTAACTTTCAAACTGGTGGACTTTGAGTCAAACAGATTGCCCTCCATTAGGTATGTGGACCTCATTCAATCCGTTAAGACCTGGATAAAACACAAAACACTAATTTCCTCTGAACAAGAGGGAATTCTGCAGCAGACAGTCTTCAGACTTGAACTGCAACATTGGCTCTTCCCTGGATCTCCAGCTTGCTGTCCTATCTTGCTGATATTGAACTTGTCAGCCTTCATAATCATGGTGATTGATAAGATGTGGGAATGAAGGGAGGAAGGCATTTGAGAAGGCGGCACACAGAAATAAAATTAAGGAATAGAGCAGATTTGGTCAGGGGGTTTACAATGATTATTGTCATTTTGACCATGTTTAGTTTCCAGATGCCTTATAGAAAAGGAAAATTTCTAAGAAGTCATTGTTTATGTGAGTGTGAAACTCAAGAAAAATGTTTGAGCCAGACTTCAGAATCATTGGTTTTTCTTTGAAGATTAAAATTTTGATATACTAGTTTGCTAGGGTTTCCATAACAAAATGCCAAAAACTTGGGGGCTTACAACAAAAAATATATACTGTCTCAAGCTTCCAGAGGCTAGAAATCCAAAATCAAAGTGTCATTAGGACTATGTTCCTTGCAAAGACACTAGAGCAGGATCTGTTCCAAGCCTTTCTCCTAGCTTCTGGTAGTTCATTGACTTGTGGCAGCATGACTTTAGTTTTCACATGACATTCTCCCTGTCTGTGTCTGCCTTTTCACATGGTGTTTTTTTAATGAAGACACAAGTCATGTTAGAGCAGGGGCCCAGCCTACTCCCTTATGAATGCAACTAATTATGCAATTCAGCCTGTAATATATGGGATTCAACGAAATCACCAAAGTAAAATATAAACTATTGGGTCTCTGAAGCCATTTATACTAAAGAATTATTGAGGACCCTGAATACCTTTTATTTTTATACTGTCATTTATCATATTAGATTTAAACTGAGATGACTTTTAAATTACTTGTTTATTCATTCAATTAAAATAACAATAGTAAGCCTGTAATATATTAAGAATAAATAACACTGTTTATGAAATGTAACTATGTTTTTTTAAAAGATTAGCAAGAAGAGAAAAAACTAGAGTTATAAATCTCTTCAAAGTCTGGTTAAATTAAAAAAAACTGCTTAATTCTCAAAAATATAAAAAAATTAAATTAAATTAACTAGTTCAGCAAGATCACAGGATGGAAGCTAAACCTGCAGAAATCAATCACATTTTTCTAGACTAGCAATGAACATGTGGAAACCAAAAATTTAAATATAATGCTCTGCAACTGCTCAAAAGATGAAATGCTTAGGTATAAATATAAAAATGTACAGGACTTGCATACTAAGACTTATAAGACAGTTGATAAAGGAAATACAAAAGATGTGAATAACTGGAAGATATTTCACATTCATGAATTGGAAGATTCAGCATTTAATCTATTCAATTCCCCTATGATTGATATATAGGTCTAATATAATCCCTGTTGAAATCCCAGCAATATTTTTGTAGACATGACACAGTTATTTAAAAATTTGTTTGGATATGTAAGACAATTTTGAAAAAGAATAAAGTAGAAGGAATCAGTCTGCCCAATTTCAAGATATACAGCTATAGTAATTAAGGCTGTCTGTTGATGAATAGACACAGGTGTACAAAACAGAATAGAGGGTCCAGAAATGGACCTATAGAAGCACAAAGGTTCAAAAGTAATTCAAAGGAGGAAGGATTGATTTTTAAATAAAAAAGTGCTGGAGCAACTGGATCCCCATAAAAATGAACCTTATACAGAATCTAACTCAAAACAGATCACAGGCTACATATAAAGCTATAAATCTCCTAGTGGAAAAAACACAGTAGAGGGTGGCACATGAGAGATCTTTGTAGTGATAAATAGTTCTGTATCTTGACTGTGGTGATGGTTACAGAAATATACACAGTGATAAAATTACATAGACTTACACATGCACATTGTATAAGTGTCAAATTCCTGGTTTTGATGTTTTAAGTTTACAAGATATGACCACTGGGGAAACTGGGCAAAGGACACCCAGGATTGCTCTACCCAATCCTAGCAACTTCCTGACAATCCCTAGTTATTTCAGAATTTTAATAAAGTATGTATGAATGAATGAATAAATAAATAAATAAAAACAAAGGTGAAATAAAGACAATTTTAGACAAACCAAAAAAAGTGAAGTAGATCACTTTGCTGGTTTATATGTCTAAGACATTTTGTGCACAGGCTTCTTTTGCATAGTATCTAGTACTAGGGATCCATTAGCCTTAAAAATGATGTATAAGAATGATGGTTACCAGAGACTGGGAAGAGTAGGAGGGAGGGATGGATAAGGAGGGGTTTATCGATGGGTGCTAAGTCACAGTTAGGAGCAAGTAGTAGATAACAATAATGTACTGTACATCTCAAACAGAAATGAAACTAAAAGAAAGGACTTTGAAAGTTTTTTTCCATAAGGAAATGATAAATATTTGAAAAGATAGATATGTGTAACTTAAACATTATGTAATATATACATATATCAAAACCTTATAGATTTTCCCATTAATATGTATGTTTTTATCAGTTAAAAATAAATTTAAAATAAATTTAAATTTTAAAAAAGTGAAAACTGAGAATGTAATTAAATGTTTATACCACATTTTAATAACATAAGAAGGAAAATGGATTTATACATTTAATCTTCAAGTTCTAAGAAATAGACTCCTCTCAAATTTGAAGAGGTAAATTTAGAGGAAATCAAAGAAATGATCACTTTCCCCAACTAATATACTTATGAAACTCAATATAAGATAGTAATCTTATGGGCAGAAGAGATCAGATAATGAAAAGAAAAGTTTAGACTCATTTGTGAGAAGCAGAGATTTTAATAACTGGTGAGAGAAACAACTTTTGTCTTTAAAATTAACATCTGGGATGATTAACAGGGACTCATTTTATATCCATATTGTCAATAAAATGTACCAGATTGGCAGTGCCTGTGTTCCTATGTATGCATGTGTGTTCATATATATATAAAGTTGTTTCAAAATTGCTAAAGTCATGTATCTATAAGACCTATACAATAAGGATGTTAGGTTGACAGACTATATATCTGCATTATATTAATATATCTATGAATGTACACACACATTTGTATGGTGACAGATTATTACTAGATTTTGTCAATTTCATGTAATTTTTTCCTTTTCAATAAAAATAACTCATTAAATGTATAATTAAATTTGGTTTGATTTTTATATCACTTGAAATTTTTTACAATTAAAATTCCAAAAATGTGAAAAAAATGATGTATATGCAATTTGAATAATGGTCCACTAACTGCCTTTGGATTTTAATGCATGAAGTTACAACTATAGATTAAACATCAATAGCACACATTTGATGCTTAATACCTGGAAGTGTGAGGCAATAGAATAAGGAATCTGTAGATATTTTTGCCTCATTCATTTTACTTTCATTAGCAATAGGAGAGCCTTACCAATCACAGACATATTTCTCTTCTATTAAATTTTGTAAAGTGAACTAATATTTCAGAAATCAATCCATCAAATATGATTTTATTAGACATTAAAATGAGCTTTTGAAGAAAGTAAGCAAATTTTCTTTACTTGATCTTTAAGGATAATTTCCAGGTATCAGTTACCTCTACATAGGTCGCACTGTTGTTCACACAAGAAAAAATAAAACAATGTAACCCAGTATATAACAATGCCAGTAATAGGGTCAAGGTAATAGGACTTAAATATTGACCGTAATCACTGACTGCTTGTTTGTCCATAGGCATATCATGTATTTTTCCTATAGGCTCAGTTTCCTCACATTTAAAATGGATCCAAACCTTATGGGGAGATGGTGTGGATTTCATGGAAAGTATATAATATATACCTCATTTTATTAGAAAAGAACTCAGACAAGTTATATATTTCTATTAACCATTTTATATAAACCATATGGTTTTTACTCCAATGCAGAATTATATAATTTCATTGTTAAAGTAATTGTTACTATTGGTAACTACTGAAATTAAAAATGCCATTATTACACAGGGTATGAAGTATGAAAAAATTGTTAGTGTGTTTTGTGGTGTGGTAGAAGAGGACTCCTCAAAATAACCTCAGATCTTCCCTTCTGATTGTATACTTCTGTGATCTGTGACATTATAGAATTCTGAGAGTGAGTCACACTCATTTCTTGGATCTTTAACACAGAATTATATTATCTTCAATAAGAAACTAAGTTCCCAACCCTCTCAAAGTCCATATTTTGGTTTGCTAGTTCTGACAGTTGTTACCAGGTTGACCAGCATATTCCAAACCTCTCACACTTAAGTTTCAATAACAACCTGTCTGAAATGCTGTTAATTATGTCCTTTGAAACATCCTAAGTAGTCTCTGGCAGTCTTTCATTACTTTACTTAAGAGTATTTCCTTATTAAATTATCAGCAAAATTATAATTTTCCTTGAACAATCTTCAAAGATAGTTTATGTTTTGATGTTAATTTAATACATCTTTATCAAGCACAAAATACAGAAAGGGAAAATGTAGCTAGGAGTGAATATGAAGAATTATATAGTTAGATCTGGTCTTTTCTTCTGTCATCTTTGCAAACACCTAACTTCTTGCTGTTTTTCCTTCTCTGTCATCAAAAAATTTAAAACCTGGATATTGATTTACTATGAAGGAATTTAGACAAATAATTTATTGATGTAGACTAATTTTTATAAATCTTAGGGTTTTATTTATACCTGGGTTAATAGAATTTCATAAGTAAAGGTCACCTTAGAAGTCATCTGGTTCAAACTCTATGAAGATGAAAATACAGAAACTGAATGTGTAAAAGGTGTGTTCAGAGACCAACTGTAACAACTAAACCACTGATTTTATGGATAACTGAGATGAAATTATCCCTTCTACCTCAGCTTCATTATCTTTTTTGAAAAATAATAATAACATAGATAAATTAATATTTTTACTTATTTATTTTCTCACAAAAGTATATAAAACTATTGTTATCATCTCGTCTTGTTTTGGCACTTTAGTATTTATATATGTGCATTTACATATATATCCACTACAGCTATATATTAGTTCAAAACTAATTCCTTAATTCAAAAAGAGTCTCCATTTTAGCTATTGAGTTATTTAAATACTTTATGAATTTTGTAATTGAGAGGAATTTTAAATGTGCTTCAAGTAAGTCATAACTTAAGTAGGGTTACTTTAAAACTCTAGCTTCAAATGTTTCTTAACCTTAAACATTGTTTAACAGAATGCCATCCTATAAAGAAGAGTGCTTTAAAGCTAAAGTGAACTGCTAAGGGTAAAAATACAATGCATGTATGTCTAATGTCTTTGGCAAACCACCCAAGTGGTACTATAGGACAAGATTTTGTATCGTTAAGAATTTAGTTAAACATTGAAAATAGTCTTTAGATGATGAAGTATACATTCGATGTGACTATTATGAGATTATTTTTATTTTTGAAAATAAGTTTACCTGTCATAATGTTCAATGATAGTTCTTTTCTGAGGCATTTGGAATATGTTTTTGTAGGTATGTGTTGTCCACTAGAACTTCCAGCAATTGAAGTGAAGCTTTGTATGTGCATTGTCCAATAGAGTGTCCGCAAACCATGGGTAGCTAATTAGCATGGTTTCTAATATAATTGAGAAACTGAATTTTTAATTTTCATTAGTTAAAGTTAGATAGCCATATGAAGTTAATGGCTAACCATCTCAGATACAGATAGTTTTTGATAGTTAAGACTCAGAGAGTTAGAAGTTTGATTTGTAGATTTATCTGATGTTGTATCCATACTTAAGTATAGATACATTTAAGGATTTTAGAAAAATTACAATTTATTTTAATAGCAAACCAGAAAAAGTCATTCCAACTCTCTTTCTAGTAAATTATACAACTAATTCATGGCATGTGTTTTCTAGCTTTCAATTCAATTAATACAATTATTGCCATGAAGACCAAATTTAATTTCTGTGCTGGTGCCAATGCATTTACTATAAGTCACAAAACAATAACAGTGGCACAACACAACAAAAACAGTGGAAGAACTGAGAGTGAATATGAATGGAAAACTTCAGTGAAAGGAAAATGCAGGGCTCCTTACAAAGTTGTTCAACACAGTGCAGCATATATTCATCCCTAGTAGGATTAGAAGGATCTTAGGATCAGAAGAGAATGAATTCTGGCTCTGCCAAAATCCAGTAATGTGACCTAGGATATTTCCCTCTGAAATCTGTTTTCATCTGTGAAATACAGTTAATACCAATGGACTTTACCTGCTTCACAAGTTTGTTATGAGAATCAAGGGAGAAGACACAGATGGGGGCTTTATAAATCACAAAGTATTATACAAATACAAAAGTACATCACCATCATGATATTAGTTTCTGTTCTTATCATTCAGATGCAAAAAACAAATGTCTGTCAGTGTGATTTTAAAGTTTTGAAAGGAAAAAGAAAATGTGGAATATTCTACTCTAATGGACATCTTATATTTCCTAGGGAAATTCAGAGAGAAGTACCTATGAGTAATTAAATGAAAATGTTCTAAAGAGAAAAAGACAAGTCACTCCTATTGACAGAAATATCTATATTTGATATTTTCTAAGTGAGTCATTAAAATAATCCAGGCATACCAATTTCAGATGAATGTCAGTTGAATGTCAGATGTGAAACTTTCAGTAACTTCTGTAAGAGAAATAAAAAAAATCTGGTTGACTCATTCAGCTCCCTCTTTCCCTCCCTCTCTGTTTCTGAGACTCTTCTTCCCTCTGCATTTCCTTTCCTCAATGCATTTAATAAAATCCATTCCTTCTGATTTCTTACCTTCTTTCACTCCTTCCCTTCTAACCTTATTAATCACTTGTTCTGTCAGAAAAATTCTGGAGATGTCATAAGAGATATGAAGAAATAGCAAAAATCTGTGCTTTTAGAGACTTTTCAATTTGGCCAAGTCTTTTCAAATTATGTGTGATTTAGGTTAGAGGACATGTTTTATCATTTATTTTCTGAGAACTGAGAATGAACTTTATCCTGTATGGAACAATAGAGAAGGCATGAACCCTATTCTGAAGGGTTTCTATTTTAATGTGATTTCTAAATTACAACTGTTCAGAGTGAAGGAGATTTAAGAGGAAAATAAACTTTATAGATTTTAGATTTCTAAACTTTTTTAGTCAAAACATAAGAAAAGTTTCATTTTCACAGATCTCTTTTATGTTAAGTAACACTCTGAACATCTAAGGACCTGACAGAGAAGGTTTAAATGAAAATTAATGGTGGGCATTAATATACTGTTTCTTCACTGGCTGCTCAAAGTGAAAGAAATTCTTTATGAAGAGATTGGTTTCCTCTTAAGTTCTAAGCTCCTTTCCTTTCAACATGAATATTCAGAAGACTGCTCTTTTTTGAGAGGTAATTTTGACTGATGTTTAAGGAGTTATGTGAAGGCATATTATCTTCATTCTTCCTCTTGTCTTCACGCTTAGCTTTAAGATGGCTTCATTTTCCATAGTACTTGTATAATACTGTTTTAGTTCTTATTTTCTGTTTTGTTTTAAATTTTTAAAATTTAAATGGCATTTAATATAATTTATTCTATTGATGGTATGTTTATGAAATATTCCAAAATATTATTTATCTTCATAAAACTTCTTGAATCTGGATTGCCAGATAGTAATTGATATTTGAGTGAAATTAAGAACCTATTAATAGAAAATGCCTTCTTATTCTTATGTTTGAAATGTACCTTAGAGAATATTTTAATTTGTCATATAGTTTTAAGAAGTATTCTTCCTACAGGGGTTAAAAGCACAAAGTCAGAAACTAAACTATTCCTAGCATACAAATGATAACATGCCAAATACACTTTCATCCTTCTAATTAAATTTGCATATTTTATTATTATTATTTTGTGGCACTGAGGATTGAACTCAGGGCCTGAGCATGCTAGGCAATCACTCTACCAACTGAACTATATCCTCAGCCCTTGCATATTTTGTTATATAGGAAGTTTGGAATTTTTGAAAGATTAGTACTCTGATCTAATTTTCCTAAGCATTGTACTCATAAGAGAATAAGTACATGAAATAATAAATGTAGGGAGGTAGGAAGGTTTATGTAATATGGCATCTGTAAAACATTTTTGAGTTGTGAGGGAAGGTATTTTTTAAATTTGTTCTTATAAAAATGTGCTTATAAACTAATCAAATACAGCACAAACATACCAGAGTTAGTTAATAGAATGAGTCTTGCCTTCTAAAACTTGTCATCATAAACTTCTACCATGATGCAGTCATCACTCAAAACTTTATTGAAAACCTTCTTTGTAACTATTTTCAGTATCATTGATGCTATTGCACATCATGTGATTTCATACTTTGTGTTTCAAAAGTATCAAGCACCCCTTTTTATTAATTAGTATTGGTTATAAATAACTTTTGAGTAAGTTAAACTATTTAAAGCAGTAGGGATGATTAATTTTAAGGAATTTGCAGACATCTCTGGAAGATCTTTCTAAATAAATAATGTACTAATATCTGAGAAATGATAAGATCAATGAATCAGTTCTCTGTTTTCCCAAGGTAATTATGTTTTTGCCAGTTACACCCCATTTGGGTATATGGTTCATTTTTTTATGTTTCTTTAAACATTAGGAAAAATTATAACAGTAACTCAGACATGCAAAGACTTTAAAGGATGTACCAATGTGCTCCTATGCTAGGCTGAATAATGACACTCCCCCCCAAAAGTTTAAAACCTAGTCACCAGAAGTCATAAATATCTCATTTTAAGTGGCACAAGAGATTTTGCAGAATGATTAAGGATCTTGAGATAGGTAGATTATACTGGATGATCTAGGATGATGTAGTTTGGTGATGTATTATGAAAGTTCTGCATAAGAGGGAGTCAATAAGATCACAAAGAGAGGGAGAAAATGTAAGAACAAAGCAGAAAGGTCAAACTTTCTGAGAACACAGTCTGATGACTAAAGCAGTGATAGAAGAGAAAGATTTGAACATGCTACCCTGCTAGTTTTAAACGTGAAGGAAGGTGTCATAAGTTAAAGAATGTAGTGGCTTCTGGAAGCTGGAAAGTGAGAAGCAATTTTCCCCCTGGAACCTCTGGAGGGCATAGCCCTGCTTGATGCTCTGATGTTAACCCAGACCAGTTTTGGACTTCTGACTTCCAGAATGGTAAAATAATAAATTTGTGTTGCTCTAAACCACTAAATTTGTGGTAATTTGTTATAGCAGCAAATGGAAACTAATTATAGATCATAGGTTTAGAAACTGAGTAATAACTCAAATTAACCTTAGAAATTATCTAGTCCAACTTCTGATTGCATATGAATTTCATAATAGTACAAAGTATTAAGTATCACTTTACCTAAAGTTACACAATCTATAGCAAAATTGTTAAAATTTATATCCTAAGCTTGCAGTCTAGCCTATTCTTTTGCATATTGTGTTACGTAAAATCCTAAGCATGTTTTAGTAATTCAAAGGTAATTTTTCTTTGATGTCATTTTAAGAAGATCAGAATGTCTGAAATAGGATCAATCACATTGATCTTGACCTTGATTCACTCCATGGATTTGGATGACAGTGTTGAAAAAGGACTTAGTACCTTTTGCGAGTTCTATCTCAAGCCTCTCAGAGAAGAAGATAATTTGCTTTTCTGAGAGCATTAGGCTTTTGCTAGTGTATGCAAGGTGGAAAATCCTGTATTATCATAGATCCCTTAAGTTAGAAGAGATTCTATTAAATAATGATTTTCAAAGGTATAGTCAGTCTTTTCCTATAGGAAAGATCCATAGGTAAACTTGATAGATTGCTAGGGTGGTGAAATTTGATGCTTCTTCCCTGAAGTTCTTGACTTCAGGAAGAATAGGAGGCATGAAGAAAACTTTTCGTGGAGGGTGGTCATACTCTTCTCTCCACACAACCCTTTCAGTCCCTGGCTCTCATCATACCCTATTCATTTTAAATTAGATTCTTGATACCTCATCTCAAGTGTACCATATCATCATTTCCTCTACTTGACTATTCTTGGTTCGTTGTACTTCTAAGTAAATATTCGGATCTGATTGATAATTTCTACAAAAATCTATTAGGATTTTGATTTGATTTGAATTGAATAGATAGCTCAATTGGGGAAAATTGACATTCTGTAATAATGAGTATTCCTGTCCTTGAACACACACACACCCCCATACACACATACACACATAATGGATGATGGGGACACATTCTAAGAAATGTGGTGTTAGGCAATTTCATCCTTCAAACATCAGTTTGTACTTCCACAAATCTAGGTGGTATAGTCTACTGCCCATTCAGACTGTGTAGTAAAGGCTGTCAATCCCAGGCTACAAACCTGTACATGTTACTGTACTCAATAGCATAGGCAATTGTAGTAAAATGTATTTGTGTATCTAAATGTAGAAAAACTACAGTGAAAATACTATGTGATAATGGAGGTGACAGCTCCATTGTATTCTTTTTTTTATTTGCTAAACTATTTATTTATTTATTTATTTATTTATTTATTTATTTATTTATGTTAGTTCATTGTATACAAATGGTCCATTGTGCTCTTGTGGGACACCATTACTTCCTTGGTCCATTGTTGACTAAAACATTGTTGTGAGGCCCATGACTATATACTTGTCTGTTTATTTTAATCTTCTTGAGTTTCACTCAGGAAATGTTTTCAGTGTAGATTTCAAATTTCCAATTGCAGTTGGCCTTTTTATGTCTATACGTTCTGCCTCAATGGATTCAACCAACTGTGGTTTGAAAATATTGGAAAAGAATAGTATCTGTCGTTATTCCCTAAACAGTATATTATAACAAATATTTATGTAGCATTTACATAGGTATTATAAGTAAACTATTATTTAAAGTATGCAGGAGTATGTGTTTAGGTTAGATACAAATATTGTCATAGTATATAAGGGACTTGATCATCAATAGAAATCCCCTATGGGAGGGAAAGGGGAGATTATGAACTGAAATCAATTTTCATGCATGTATGAATTTGTTTGGATGAATCCAACTTCTATGCCTAACCATAAATCTCTAATGAAAAGGTTCCCTATGGATACCAAGGAATGACTATATTTCTGGTCAGTATATGGTAGTGTATTAGTTTAATTATATTGACTTTATGTACTATAGTCTTGCTACATTCACTTTATGAGGGCATAATTTACACTTAACACCTTCTTATTACTTCTTTCATTATCTGTGAAAATTCATCCATTTTTACCAGTCTCTATAAACTATACTTTGTTGAGATGATCTCATAGGAGACATCTTCTATGATCTTTTTCCAATTCTTCTCTTCTACTTTTCCATATATGTGAATAAACACTTTTCTTCATAGGGGGAAAACCCCACTTATACAAAAAGCTTTTTCTCAGTTGCTATGATGGTACACTGATATATGAATGTGTAGCACTGACTATTCATTCCCAACATGTGTCTGTGGCTCTTAAAATCTCGCATCCTCTATGTGAAAGCTTTTTCCACGTTATTTCCAAAGTTGTCTTCTCTTCTTTAATGTTAGCTAGTGACTTTTCACTCTTTTGACTTGAAATACAACCTACTTCAGAGAAGTCTAAGATTCCTGTCATAGCACTGATATTTCTTCAGACATGTGCACTCATTTCCAAATGCCTAGGAAATATCTATGACACCTTAAAACAACAATCACAACATAATGTGTTTGCTTTAACTTCTGTGAATAAATATTCTTAGTTTATTTAAATTTTCTTGTTATCCTACCAGGCTCTCAGCCTCTAAATCTGCATCCTTCCTTTTATTCATCCTAACTTCTGATATTTCACTGCTGTTTATTTCTACCATATTTTCCTTGACAGTATTTCCTTTTGTTTGGACTGCCACTGTCCTACTTGAACAAACCACTGACACTTAAAATTATTTGTCACATATGGTTTTACAATTCCAGAAATTTTAAGAGGTAAATTAATAGTATTTAATTTCTTAAGTTTATATGTATTCTTCCCATTCTTTTTACAATATATTTTACATTTTTAATTTTAATCATAATATAGATATTTTCATTCCATTTTACTATTTCCATATCACTACAAAGCTTTCATAATTATAATTTTAATAGTTACACAAGAGCCCATAAAATTTTTATTATAATTTTTAAATATTATCTTTTTGTTAAATAACTAGGAAGTCTCTAATATTTTTTCCACCACAAATAATACTTCAGTGATTCCTTTTGCATAAAGTGTCTTTAAATTTCTCTATTTTTCTTAAAGGGTAAAAATATATGAAAAGTTTCATGTGGTTTTTAAAATGTATAATCAAATTTCCTTCCAGAACTACTTTTTTACAAATTTTGGCACAAATTATATGCATATACTCCCTTTATATCTTAACTTCACAATATATATTTTTTTAAATTCTGGTTAACTTAAAAGGGATTTGAATGGTACTATGTTCTGTATATGCCTTAGATTAATATTTAACAAGGTTAACATGTTTTCCAGTATTGTATTAGCTAACTGAACTCCTTTGATGATTTTATTACTTTTGCCTGAATCATTTCAATAGCCTAACTGATCACCTTTGATAACATTTTAACTCCTGCTGTCAGAGTAATAGTTACAAAATTCATATAATCATACCACTGCAAAAACAAAATATGAAGTTGTTTTTATCCCTGTCTGCTAGCTAGCAAAGAAGGCTAAATTCTTCAATTAATATACCAGACCTTCCATAGTCAAGTTTAACTGCACTTTTAGCCATTTTCTTTTCCAGTATTCCTCCAGGTATTCTAAGTGCCAGCCACCCTGGCATACTCTTATAACTGTAGATCCTTTATTTTCTTCTTCCCTGTCATTGTCACTCTTATCTCTATATCTAAAGGTCTTCTGTTCTAATCCTCCTAATAAGGAAACCATCAAGTGTGACCTAACCCCGAAGCTTCTATAATCATTTCATTGAGATTAATCTCTTGTTTGTGTTTCAAATATGTTTATTTAAACCCCAGTTTTAGTGCTTAACTAATTCTTCTTGTAAAATAATTTTTATGGCCAAATATGAATTTCCCATTTCATTTTAAGTTTGTAGAAGGGCATATCATTAAGCAATCTCTGATTCTTGAAAATGCCCCATACAATGAATAAAACACAACAAAATTTAGTAAATATTTGTTGAATTGCTTGAATTCAATTAACTTAGGTTTGTTTTACTCTTATAGAGGGGAAAAAAATGATGGACCCAGTAAATGAATTAAGATGAGTTCCATATAACCTTATAACTGGGATATTAGAACTTTTCTGTCACTGTTCATGAGAAAAGATAAGAAAGCATGGGGGTTATGCATTATTGGAAATGGTTACAAATACAAAGAAGCACTCTACTGTTGATAATACATTTAAAGGAGCAGTTATATACTTGAGCTTTTATCACCCCCACCCCCACCCCACCACACATACACTATTTCTTCACTTATTTACTAGGATGATATTTTAAAGATTGGCTTAGATTGAGGTGTCCCAGCCACTTAATTTCATTAAACTACTAAATATACAATACTATAAGTCTATCTAGTCACTGTTTTCGACAGCATGTTTTTCAACATTTTTTTATTAATGATTTGGGACTGAGATTAAAGTGATTTTGATTGAATCTAAAGTCCTGTGCTTCTGGACATAGTGAGATAAAGCAGTAATATTGGTATTGGCATAATCATATTGTTAGCTGCATCAAAGGTGAGGTGTTTAAAACAAATTAAACAAGTGACATTTGTATTTCATAAACCACATTTAATATCATGCTTGGCTGTTTTTATAATAGCATTAAAGCAATGGAGAAAATTAGGCATGAATGGAAGAGTAACATTGCTTCATAAACAGATGCTTAGGGTTTGAACTTAAAGTAAGGAGCATCAAAAGTCAAATAGGGCAAAAAAGGGAAATGACATGACATTGATGGAGACAAATGACTAGCTGAGATTATTAAGGGATTATTTGAATTGAGAGAATCACATTACACTGGTGAGGCCTACAGAGAAGTCTTACTCTGAGGCCAAACCCTATCAATGACTCATTGTGTGTGTGACCTGGAACAAATTACCTAAGCATTTTAGACTCAGTATTTTTTATTCATAAAACAAAGGTAACTGAATATGCTGTAAAGTTTTTGTGAGGATCAAATTAGAAAAGCGGTAAGACTATTTTTTAAATATACATCAATCCATATTTTATCCAAACTTTATCCTCCTACAACATTTGAATTAGATTCATTCATTTACTCAGAAAATATTGATTGAGTATAGGCACTATGTTTTTTAGGTATGCATGGTGAATGGAACCTATCTAATTCCTTTGCTCAGGATATTTATGATCTAGTTAAGAGCCACTAGTGAACAAATGTTGAAAATAAAAGCTCTTCTCAACAGTCTCCACTTAACCTACTTGCCAGATTAGCTAATGTTTTCTATTCCCTTTGCAAAACACATTGACTGACATCCCTTGTACACTGAATGCCTAACTAGTAATAATAGGTAATATGTATACACAGCAGTTTAACCCTACCTTCCACGGACTGTTTTAAGTGCTTTGCATAAATGAACTCCTTTAATCCTCAGAACAAGACCTCAAGGTAGATAACCACTGTTATTCACATTTTGCATATGAAGAAAAGGAGACCCAAAGAGGTGCAGTAACTTGTGCCTAGTGAAAGTAACTAGTAGGTGGTAGGATCAGAATTCACATCCAGGCAGTCTGGCTTTGGAGCCACACTTTTAATCACTATGTAACAATGATAACAGGTCTGTTTCTATTATTACCAGTTGACTTGAAAACTTACTCAAGCTTTGATTATTCCCAACCATGTTTATAACAGTTGCACTAGTTTATGTTACCTAATGTCATTAAGTACTATATAATAATTAGGAATACAAAAAAATAAATGTGATTTTTATAATTTTAGCCCAAATTGAATATGTTGGTAAGACTTAAGGGACGTCCCCCCCATCTCCTCCCCAAGAAAGGCTGGGTGAAAATATTTGGAAATAAATAATCAAATCAGGAATGGATGAAAACTAAAAGAGTAGAAGTATATTGTAGAAAAACAGATATTTATTGACATTGGCTTCATGTGTATGCTCTCTTATACAATAAAATAAATGGAAATGGTAAGAGTAAAATATATATGTACATATATATTTTCAATGAGCAAACCAATAGCCTTGGCCCTATGTAAAATAGTTAGATATTTTAATTTTAAATATGTATGTCTTTTATACATACACACACACGTACATGCATGTACATATACATATATATATTTTTTTGAAATATCAGATTTAGTCAACTTTTTTTTCTTTTTTGTGGTGCTGGGGATTGAACCTAGGGCCTTATACATGCAAGGCAAGCACTCTACCAACTAAGCTAAATCCCCAGCCCTAGCCAACATTTTGAATTAACCTACTAATCATTCTGTAACAAAGAAATGTTTCTGACCACACCCATATCTAAACATTCAAACCATGGTTGGTGTCCTGGTAGAGCCATATGGGTCTCTGTTACCCCAGGAAAGTAAATTATTGTGTGCTTTACATAAAAAGAAAAAACATGGATCGAAGTGCAAGCACTAGAGGATCATGGTTCCCAGTGTGGTACTCAGAAGATAGTTGTGGATCCCAGTGTGCTGCCAGAGGACCAATAATGACTCAGAGATGGACTTCTTTTTGTTCCACATGATCAGCTCAGTTCTTTCTTTCAGGTCAGGTCAGCATGATGTGTTACAAAACAATTCTGGCCTCTAATTAGAAAGTTAATTTCTATGTCTTTATGTTTTGGGAAACTAGCCTAACCTCTTTCAGACAAGTTTTTAAATTTGAAATTGGTAATTTAGGTAATGTTAGATCTAATATAGTCAGCCTTCAATGAATAATAGTAGTTTGATAGACCTGAAAAACATTGGAAATTACAAAGAATAAATTGAATGCTTTTAACATTGTTCATTCACTTTCTGTAATACTTATTACACTGTGCAATGATTAGTTATAAATCTGTGAGCTCCATGAGATTCCAGATCTTGGCTCATTAATTTTCATATTGTCATCTGTACTTTGCCAAATGCTGAGGTTCTTCTTGTACATAGAAGATACTGAGTAGAGATGTTTCATGCACAGTGACTAGAAATCACCTATATGTAAGCAGATAATATTATGGCAAATAAATAGAAAATAAGATATTCATCTACTTTCAGTTTTAGGTGTTGTATAGGCATTTTTATTTTCCACATTCCCTCAAAATATCAGAGAAAGTAAAGAGAGGGAGGAAAATACTGTCTCCAAGAAGCCAGACAGATTTCTCTAATCTAGATACAAATTATGAAGTCCATATATTAAATATTGAAATCTTTTCCTAGGCAATCAAGCCCACTAAGAGATTACACTTGCTACCTCATATCACAACAGTTTATGCCTTTCACTGAATGATATCTTTGGTTAAAAAAGCTTGTTTTTTAGATGGGGTAATAAAAAAATAGAGAATATCCTTGTAGAGATCCCACCTGACATTCTAGCATGGCAGGAAGAAAAACCTCAAAGGGACATTTGGCCAACCACCTCATTCTAGTCTCTAATACTTGGTTCCTAAGCCCAGACAGTCTGTCAGAGGAGAAGGTAGAAAAATATGTTGGGATCTATGCAGATTCCTGAAATAAAAACTTCTGAGGAAGTTTTTGTTTCCTTAACTTTCAATGTTTGTTAAGGAAACAAAAAAATTGGAAAGAATGTATTTTAGTTAGTAAGCTGAAGTAGTAGCTACCAACTTCCCCAGCCCATTTCCAAGCACCCCATTCCTGTGTGCTTTCCTGTTGTACTACTTGGCTGATTAGTGCTTCATTCAAAGATGAACAGTGATTACAAAGCAATCCGTGGATGAATCTACATGTAAAAGCCATTGTCTCTTTTACATAGAGAGGAAAATAAGCAAAAATCAAAACAGAAAAAAACCAAAAACTTATAAAAAAAGCATGTAGCACAAGAAAAACATGTCCTAAAAACAGAGATTAGAAATGAGAGAGAAGAGAAAACAGTGTACAACAATAAAAAGAGACAAAAATAGAGCAAGCAGAGTTCAGGGAAAGATTGAAAATGGAAATGAAAAATATGTTAAGAGTAAAATATACACTAGAAGCAATGCAAATAGAATAAACTTGACTGAAAATAAAATCAGAAGCATAGGTACTAAGTTTGAAAATAATCTGACAAAATGAAATGTATATGGATATTATAAAGTTTTTATAACAATGAAATGCATAGAAGACAGAAGAGTCAACATGTACATAATTGGTGTTCCTGAGAAAAGAGAACAGAAAAATATGAATCAATAAAAATATAAAAAGAAAAAGAAAAAAATTTGATTTGAATCTTCAAACTTAAGGTTATATTCTATTCTGGGAAAATTTTATATAGAACTATGAATACCAAGAGATATTTTAGTACTACTTCCTGAGCTCCAAGAATAAAGACAGACTCAATCATATGAACATTTAAGGAAAAAGCCAGCTACATATAAAGGGGAATAAAGGTTGTCTTCCAGTTTCTAGATAATGTCAGAATCTAAGAAAGCAATTTCTGCATTTCTGAAGGAAAGGAAATGTGACTCTAGCGTTATTTTCTGTCAAAGATAATAACAACAGAGAGTCATTCTGAAGTGAAGACCTAGACATTGTAGAATTCTGGAGCTACCAACACACACACACACACACACACGCACACACACACACACACACACACACAGCCAACATCAACTGCTCAAGAATGGAAAAACTAGTTATACAATAGTTAGCACAAACCTATTTAATTATAAATAGTATACAAAGAAATTATAGTCACAGAAATGTGTGTTATAAACTGTGATAATGTAAACATTTGTGTCAATGATGGGGAGAAAACATTGGTAGAAGCATCAGTAAGCCGATTTCCTTGTATCTATGGCATAGGATTAGAAGCTACCCCCTGAAGTTGAAATATATGATAATAATCCTGCTTCTGAAAGTTTTCAATGTTTCTTTTTAGTTTGGAGTGCCCTCATATTGAAGAAAGCATGCTTTATGTTTAAGAGACATTTAGCTAAATTCAGGCATTCTTTTAGTTTTACTTCCATATTTTTAGTCATATTCAAGGAAAATCAACTCTTTAATGCTCTAACATTTGAGCATTAAAATGTCATAAATGACTTGATTTAATTTTTCCTAAATTTGTTTTATTATTATTTCTCTGGCCCATCCTTGTGTCTTAATAGTCATTGATCTATATGTCTGGAATGGTGTTTACTTAGTGTTGTGGGTAGTTATTGATAAATGGAGTTTGGATTACCCAAATGAAACTTCCTATGGACTTTTCCATATGAACATAAAGTTTTTATGAAGAATATATATCATCTCAATAAAAAAGTCATTAGTTCAAAAAATTACAGCATTACCACCATTTCTCTTTAGAAATCTACTTTGGTTATTATTGTAAATCTCTGGTTAATGCATCATAAATTTTGATATTGAATCAAAAAATAAAAAGATTATAGAAACAGTAAATTTTCCTAATATTTTAATCTGAAAACTAATTTCCTCTAGAAGAACATATTCTAAGAAAGTATATTATAAAAGACACCCTCTGGGGTTTACAGATAAAGATATTTCTTAATTCGCATATCATAACCCCACAGGTTATACAATTAGGGAGCATGCAGTAGCTTATTAAAGCTATAAATGGAAGCTAAGTTTTTGTTCAATAAAACAGTATGACATAAATTACAATTATTATGTAAATCTATTACCACTTTTGCATCAACTTTATACAGGGTATATGTAAGCCTAGTATGGCTATAAATTTAAGAAAATTACAAATGTATCTATCAATACTGAAGATATTGGATGCATGGTATTGGATGTTAAGAAAAGAAACCCTTTTTCTAATGAAATGAATAGTACATGATGGTGGTTGACTTCTACATTGAACCAAAATACAAAATAAGCATCATAATTCTTCGGTTTAAGGAAAAAAAAGAATCTTTTACATTTCTCCTTTTTCTCTATCCTTAATCACTTGCTTTTAGAGGCAGAACTGCTGGATTATAACAAAGCAGCTTTCCCTAGGAAAGCCAAATTTAGCAGGATCTTTGACTGGGGGCTCTTAGCTGCCTTTCTATACCCAAAATAACACTTCTGTTGGAAAGCAAGAGTTCATACCATTGTTAGAGGGAGCCTGTGTCCTTTCTGTGTTTACATGGAATGACCTTAGAATCCATGTAAATCAGCTGTGAATATGGAGAGAACTATTACAGGATATTACATCAGAATAACTTTCAACCTCTGGAAAAACTCATGTTTTGTGTTGCATCTGCAGCTATAATACTGAGCCATGTTAACTACATATGACCATAGTACCTTTCCTAAAGTTAACTATTCCTCAAAATTACCCATAAGGTTTTAATGACTTTAATGTTTTTGTAATAAGAAAAGGAAATAATTTTCACTCATGGTCTTCAACTGGTGTAGCTGTACCTGTAGGAATGTGCAGGCAGTACTGTGTTCTCTGAAGTCATGATGTAGTTTGGGATTAAATTGTATTAATGTGACTTTTTGCATAGCGGGTAAATGGACTTTGAAGTGGCACTGCTGTGTGTCTGAGGATTGTGCTTTGCTTATTGGAAGTGATTTCAGTGGTTGTTTTAAAGAATTTCAAAATTGTTTTGAGTATTAGCAAATTTTAAGAAAGGAGAACATACATGTATGAAAAAACTTTGAACAAACTAGTCACTGAAATAAAGAGGAATGGTTAAAGATATACAGCTCTATTGTGAATGGTACAGACATTTATTAAAACAAGGACAGCAACACTGCAGTATTAAGGATACTAGGAAAGATGATATATCTGAATTTGAGTCAGGTTCATTAGCATTCAGACTTTGATCTTTTCAACTAACCTCTGTGAATGTTAATTTCCTTATCTAGAAAATGAAGGGTTATGCCATTTCTTTCTCATTTGGGATCTTGTAAAATAATAAAACACAATGACGATGTCACTTAAAGAACATTTCTTAATGGGCATTGCAGTGCATAGAATCTATAAGACTCCTTTCCTAGAAAATAAAGTGGAAATGTTGAGAAAAATGTTATTTTTCTCATGAAAGAATAAGATTGAGCCAGGTGTGGTGGCATATGCCTTATAATTCCAGCAACTTGAGAGGCTGAGACAGGTATTGAAAGTTCAAGATCAGCCCCAGTAACCTAGTGAGGCTCTTAAAAAGACCCTGTCTCAAAATTAAAAAAATAAATAAATGAAAAAGACTTGGGATGTAGCTCAGAGGCAAAGTGCCCCTGGGTTCAATCCCGTCTTGCTGCTAATTAATAATTGCTTTCTGTTCATGGGGCTATAATATTATTTTACCAGCAGAGTAAATTATGTTGAGCTTTAGTCATATTTTTTAGGATCTCTTTGAATCAAATTTAATAAATACTTGCAAACCTGACACAACCAAATACCTTCATCAGTTTATAGAGGAGTATATTCAAAGCTAATGTGAAAGTGGATATAACTTAAAGCCCTAAGTGATTACATTTTTTCCAAGGAAGAGGACAATCAATAAAAGCAGACACACAATGGACAGGGCTCTTTAGGCTGCTGGGTATATAAATTGTCACAATTTTTGTCTTCCTAGGGTTCTTTGAGACAAATTTGATATATATTGTGCTGCATGCCTTTCTAGCAAGCAGATTTTATATTTTGTAAGATGACACGCAGTGATAATACTTTTTGAAATAAAACTTTGGGGAAAATAAAGGCTGTGGGATACTGAAGGTTTTTTATCATTTTAAAATGATGAAGGTGAATAGTTACAATTCCTCCCAATTGTTATCTATAACAATTTATTCTATGTTACAGAATTTTTAAAATTGAAAATCAATCTGAGGGGAAAGGAGAGAGGATATTTTAGAAAAGACTGACCTGTAGAGGGGGATATAGGAGGTGACAGTGAGAAGGTGGTATTTCTACTTCCTTTCGGGTTCAGTTCCCTACTTGTAAAATAAATCGGTTGGACTAGATGATTCCTTTTAGCTTTGAAATTCTGTAATCTCATGATATTTTTCATGCTTTGTGACATAGGAAGTACATCACTACCCTGGAGGCTATCTCCATTTGTCAGAGTCAGTACTGTGTGCTGGGCAGTATAGAAGAATATAGATTTCATTGATAATGTCTGCTAGTTATCTTTTTATATTTATTAATTTAAATTAATGCATAATAGTTGTGCATGTGTATGGAGTACAATGTTATTTTTTCAATAAATATATACAATGTATAACAATAAAATTCAGGCAATTAGTATGTCCATCACCTCAAGCATTTATCATTTCCTTGTATTGACAACATTCAAAATTCTTTCTTCTACTATTGAATTATACAATAAACTTTTGTTAACTATAGTCACCCCACTGTGCTACTGAACACCAGCAATTCCATTATTGCATTGGTATCCAAAGGAAAGGATATCATTATGCTGAAGTCTCTGCACTCCCATGTTTAATGCAGCTCCACTCACAGTAACCAGGATATGGAACAAACATATTCATTGATGGTTAAATGGATAAAGAAAATAGGGAACATATAAAATATTCTTCAGCTATAAATGGAACCAAATGTTGTCATATATGGCAACATGGGTGGGTCTGGAGGACATTATATTAATTTCACTAAGTCAGGCACAGGAAGGCTAATTCTACATGTTTTCACTTATATATAGAGGGTTCATTCCAAGTGTTCTCATTTATATATGGAAGTCAACTATGGTTAAAAATAATTAACTGTATATTTCCAAATAGTAAAAGAGGATGTGACTGGTTTCAACACAAAGATATGATAAATGTTTGAGGCATTAATATGCCAGTTAACCTATTTTGATCATTACTCTTTATAAATATGTATTAAAATATCATGTTATAAGCCATAAATATATAATTATTATGTGTCAGTTAAAGTAAATATTTAAAAACAACATGTAGGTTTCAGAGTAAAACAAAGTTATGTTTGAATCGCTTTTACTGGTCTTGTGATTTTTGGTAAGTTATTATAATTTCTTTAAGCTTCTATTTTTCAAATTATCAAATATAAATAATAGTATCCATATATTAGAATGCTTGAAATGATAGAAGAAATAACATTTTGTCAAACCAGGCATGAGAATTCCTGTGGTTTCAGGAACAAATGAAAAGTTCAGGTTCTGGAGTCAGATGACCTGCGACAGAATTCCAGCTTTGCCATATGCTACCTGCAGGTCCTTGGGTAAATTACCTCTTGTAGTTCTACTTCAGTTTCCTCTTTTGTATGTGTAGGTGATGGTAGTACCTACTTCTGAGAGTTGTTTAAGGATTAAATGAGCTTTTATATAAGGTGTTTAGAAAAGTTCCTGGCACAGGTGAGCCCTCTGTGTATTTGCTATTATCATCATCATTATCATACAAAGCTCAGGATGAACTTGGTGCATCATCTTTAAATTTTAATTCTACTAAATATTTAGGAAAATACTGTTTTATTTTATATCCAACAAGCTTATGTTATGTGATAGAATGCAAAGTTTCTGTAAATATTGATGATAAAACCTAAGGCAGCATTTTGAAACACTTTCTGGTACTCTGAATGCACTTTACAGCTTAATTCCTATTATTTTATTAGTGATAGTGTATTCTATTTAACTTGTAAACTCCTGAGTAATTTATCATTAAATACAGAAAAGTCCACCTCTTGAGTATAAGGAGTAAGAGATGATGAAGGAAAGATAAGTGGAGGGGTTATTCAGAAAAGCATTTTACAATCAAAATATAGACCGAATATCACATCTTCTTCACCACTCCAAACTTATTCTGTATTGCACACATTTTAGTCTTTTAAAACAATTTTAAGTACATGAAATTCTAGCTTGATATCTTTGATGACTAGAATCTTAATTAAAATTAAAAAAACCTTGAAAAATATCTATAGGAATCAATGTAGAAATTAAATGAAAAACATGAAAGAAATAATACATATCGAGAGGAAAATGGGAGATAAAAGTTTTACATAGGAGACAATAGAAATAGCAACCAACAGAAGCAAATGGAATGAATATAACTGAAGACAAAGGAACATAAAGACATTGAAAAATACTACCGAATTTAATTTAAATACATAACCATATGAAATTGATTATGGAATAATGATATAAGTGGAAAGGAAAATAAAAAAGGAATCCATTATACAATTTGTGTACCTGAATTTTAACAATGGATGAGAAATTCCTGATATAAAAGCCTGTCTCTGGTTTTATGGACATTATATTATCATGGTGGGGTAAGTAAACTTCAGATAATGAATAAGTTAATGTGTATGTCCTAGCATGAAATACCAAGTAATATGGAATGGGGAAAATGAAATTAATCTTTCCAAGGGTTCATTAAATGTCAAAAGCCTATAGCATGTCTAAAATTTTTGAGGACAAGGATGTGTAATCCAAGATTTTACAGCTACCTGGGTTTTTCTTTTAAATATAAACAATATAAATACAAACACACATTCTCAAGCCTGTAAGAAATCAAGTAAAATTGTATAAATTCTCATTAAAGGAAAAATAAAAATAAGGAAAATATGAATAACCACAATG
>JAJEJO010005017.1:24048-96356 GCA_020662805.1 Glaucomys volans | reverse complement strand
TATGAATAACCACAATGGAAGGAAAACCTTGCAAAGTGCTTATGCATCAAGGCCTTCTCTCTCATTTATCTCACAAGTTTTGTGAACGTGCCTGAGCTAGCCTCCCGGCATCCTCTACTGGAGGATGAGAACAACATGGAGCAGAATATGCTTACTGTCTAGCTGAGGTCCCTTAGAGCTACCAGCTTGCAAGAGCCACATACATAAATAGGTTATCCTAGATTATCCAGTTCCTACAAAGCCACCAGATGACCTCAGAGATCTGCCAAGCTAGCCCAGATGAGAAGAAATGCTTAGCTTACCCACAGAATTTTAAGAAATAAAACAAAAGCTGAATAACCCCTCCAGTTACTAAAACAAAACAAACTACAGGAAAGTTTATCCTACCAAGAGGTGGATAAAGACAAAGAATTCAGGTTAGAGGGATTCCAACTAAAAAACTGTAGAGAAGATTTCAGTCAATTAATTCAGAACTAAAATTAAAAATTAAGGGCATTATGGTTATTGAAAAAATGGAAATGATGCAATCAAGACAATAACAACTAAAAGTATCAGATTGGTAAAGGAAGGAAAAAAACACTAATAAGCTCACCTCCTCAGCTTTTGTCAAGTAATGTCTCCAAATGTTAAATACACGTCTTTCTATAACTAATAAAATTTTAGGGTTTAAGAAACATTTATCTCAGTTCATTAAATGCATTAACTTTGGTTAAAGTTGTGTCCTTTGATTAAATCAAGTATAGTTACATTTAACATAGTGCATGTATTTAATACAGCAGGGGGGAGCATGAGTCCATTTTCACAGACGTATTCCTCACTTCCTATTTATTACCTTATCTGTTGATCTTTATTCCTATATATTCTTCTATGGATATTTAAAACAACATATCTGAAATGGTATACATTTTGGAGTGATGTATTGATGCTAAAGGGGAACTGACACTAAGGAGTTTGAGGATAAAGTCTGGTTTAGGAGTCACACAGGCCTAATTGTTGAAACTACAGTGAGAAACCAATAAAAATAAATGATTTTAAAGATGATAATTGTGAAGAAATAAAGGGAACAAATATATCAAGCAGAATTTGAATATTTAAAGATATGTATTTTTAATATTTTCACCATTAAAGACTTTAAATCTTATAGAATGCTGGTGGTATTATAATTGTTCAAGGTTAAAATGAGTTTGAACTTTAAGTATATGGCTTATAAACTTTCTAATACACAACTCTAAATTTTCTAAGGCAAATAATTAAGAGTTCTACTTTAGTGCAGTTATAAGAAAACAGAAAAGATCTGGGGTATTTGTCCCCAGAAAAAGAAAGCTACTGAATAAATACAGTTAAGTGGTGTGATACAGATAAGAGAGTACAACTTTAGGGTCAGGAAGAAGTAAGCTGAAAACCTGGCTCTGCTACTTCCTGTCTTTGTGACCTTGTGTCTTTATTTCTGTGTGCCTCCATTTCCCTGTGTCAAACAGATACAGTAACGTTTATCTTGCAAGATATTTGTAAAGTTCCTGGCAGTATACAGGTCAACAGGTAGTAGATAATTATTGTAGTAGAATAATGAGGGAGTATACGAAATCATTTAGAGATAAGTTATCCACAAAAAATAATGGAATAAAAAAGCACAGTGTTATCTTTACTTTTGCTTGGTACATTCAGAGAGTCATTGCTATTTGGGACTACATGATGACTTTTTTCAATCCATTAGATGTTCACCCTAGCTCCTTTCTTCCCTTATTCATTCCTTCTTTTTGGCAGTAACACTTGGTAACCACTAGATGTACAGAATTCCCTCCCACATACAGCCTGTGGCCCATGAAGTGAGAGACACAATGAACAGGTAAAGAAAGAAGTAATTTGAAGTTGGAAAAATACAATGAAGGAAATGAACTATGGGTGAGGTAACAAAACCTGGTTGGAGGAAATCATTTAAATAGGTCTATTTAGATCAAATGCCTTTTCTCCTTCAATTATTTCACTTCCACATTGATTCGGAGATTGGTAAAGACATATGAAAAGTAGCAAGGGACAATGTTTTGATCATGTGTCATCATTTTCTATTGAACAGAGTCTTTGTCTGGCTTTGGGAATCATCTATATAGAATCAAAAAGCAAAATGTAAGATGACAAGAAACCTTTTTTTAAATGTACAGTTCAGAGAAAGTATTAGCATTTATATTTGCTATAAAAGAATCAATAACAAAGGAAAGGTAAATCAATTAAATTGTACTTTTAATCAGTTAAATTGTTTGTGTACTCTTTCCTATTTTTTGTGAATCTCTATGAAACTACCTTGAAGTATTGGCCAGTAAATAGTAACAAATAGAATATTTTGTCTCTTTCTTTGGAATAATAACAGAATCTGTTCTTAAAATAATGCATTTTACTAGAGATATTTTCCCTTTGGCTGGAAGTACTGATGGTTTTGCAGGACTAAACAGAATTGTATTACTGTTTAAGCAAAGAATCAGAATTAAGAAATTGCAAATTTTCCCAGAACCAGCAAATATTTTATAAAGATAAAAGATCACAAATAAAAAGCATTCATCAGTGAGCATAGGAGCCTTTCAAAAGCATTATTTTGTTAGACTAAGGATTTCAACTACTTGCCAGTACTGTCAGTTGTCTTGACTTACTATAGGGTTAGTTTTGCAGTCCTCTGTTAGAAAGGATTGAGGTTGTAGGCAATAATTCCAGTTTCCACCAAGAAGATTGACTACAAATATTTTGTGTTTTAAAAGTTCTGTGATCAGCATTTCTGAGGGCAGAGCCATATGGGAATAAAAAGCTGACAGAGAGGAAGTGTCAGACACCATGCAGGGGGGCTTCCTTACATATGCTACCACTTTAACAAAGCAAACAGAACATCAGAAATGTTCTGGAGAAAACGTGTTTGGGCACAATTTCCAACTTCAGTTGTGCTTTCTGACCTTTTCTCATCCCATCATCATCATTTTATTCTTGAATGCACATGAATATCAATAGTCAGTTTATGCTTTTTGTCCATGTTTTGATTTGTTTAAACATAGGAAGAAAGCATGTAGATGATGAGACAGATTCAAAATACCAATCTGTAGATTTGCAAAGCAAAAATCTCCCTCTGAACCCTTTCAATAGAAATCAAAATCCAGGACTTCCCCTTGATTTAATGACCCCAGTCAATCATGTATTGGTCATTAGTCAAATACCTAATTGAGATACAGTCACAGCTCTGCAGACAGATCTAGGCAGGTGGTTTTATAATTTTATTTTTATTTTCTATTTGTATCAAAATGCAGATAACTGACTTTATTTTAGCTAAATGAGAAAATGGTTTGGTTTAACATGTCCACAAATACTACATTCACTTAGTATTTATAATCATTTCTCCACAATGTTCACTCTAGTACAGAAAGTTCCAACCTGATACTTCTCATTCATGTCATAAGAAACATGTACACAGTACAATCTTGCTAATATAATTTCTACTATATTCTGCACTTTGGTTGATGTGTTGCAAATATATGTTAAAATCAACTACCCTTTGATAGAGGTAACATATCATTCTATTAAAAAAGTAATCTCTTACTTTGTATTGATTCCTCAATTAACTAGTTAGACTCTTATCTTTAAGGGACTAAGACTAGTAGCAGTTACATTCTACATAAGGGCAAATAAATGCCTAATATTTGCCCCTAGTTATCAGATATATTGAAAAAATATATCTATCATGGTATAGGTTTCATGGTAAAACTAAATAGGTTTCATGGTAAAACTAAATTCAAAATTGGATAGGTTAAATACCAATTTTATATATGCATATGTTGTTTGTGTGTGTATATGTGTATATTATATGTATATAATATAGTATATATATATATCTATGTACACACACATAGATATATATAGATTCCCCAAATCCATCCATCTTTTAAAGGCTCTTAGAAGTCCTGTAGTAATATGCATATGTGTGTGTGTATATACGTACACACACACAGACATACATATATGTATATATATAATATATAGATGTGTACATATGTATATATAATATAGATGTGTATACATATGTGTGTGTATGTATATATATATATACACATATATATATATCCACTACAGTACTTCTAAGAGCCTTTAAAAGATGGATGGATTTGGAGAATCCATTGGGAATATAGTATGGAAGTATCCCCCAAATGTTGGATCTTAGGACTTCTCATCTGTCTGTGTTTGTGTCTGTCTCTGTCTCTTGGTCTGTCAATACTCTCTCTGTCTTGCTGTGCGGGATCAAACCCAGGGCCACACACTATTCCACTGACTTATATCCCCAACCTCTGTATTCTCTTATTTTTTTGAGAGTATCTCTCAAGACTAGTGAAGTTGGCATGTACTTTGGGAAATATTAATGTAAGCCTGGTTTGAGGACTTCATGCAGCATGTGAAACTCTTTTATTTAATGTGAATATTGGAAGTACTCAATATTACTCAGCATTAAAGGAGAAGACAATAAAGAAAGGAGGGAAATGGTGAAAAAGGACAGGAAGGCATGAACATTTATTTTGTTTGTTTTCTAGTTTTATCTCAGATTAGTCATAGGCACAGGCATCATGGCTGAATAATTGGAGCAGTCTGATTCTGCAGGAATTGAATGTGGAATGAGGTAATTGTGGCAGGATGCACAGAGTATTTGAATTGAGAAGGGCATTGTAATTATGTTTGAGTATTGTAGCTAAAAGACTGCATATGCTAGTGGCCTTTGGACAGAACCATGGCATTATAAGCTGTATCATAATTAGCATGAAGGCAATGCTGCAACTGGTGATTGTATTCTATTCAGGAGCCACAGGTCTTATGAGGAGTATATTTAAAATGAAAGCTTTTTTATGTTTATAGGAATAATGGTATTGTTTTTATCCTTTCCAAGTTTTAGTTTATTTGAACACTGATTTTTGTTTATATGAAGATATCTATAACCAAATACATGCTATATAAAACTAAATGTTATTTTAATTTAAAATTAAATGTTTTTTACATTGTAACTTAGTACTATGTTAGCCTGATTTTTTTTTTTTTTTTTTACCAGGGATTGAAGTCAGGGACACTCGACCACTAAGCCATATCCCCAGCCCTATTTTGTATTTTATTTAGAGACGGGGTCTCACTGAGTTGCTTAGGGCCTCCCTAAATTGCTGAGGCTGACTCTGAACTCATGATCCTCCTGCCTCACCTTCAAGAGCTGCTGGGATTACAGGCATGCACCACTGCACCCAGTTTTTTAGCTTGATTTTTTTGCAAACAAGTAAGTAGGTATACTGAGATAAATGGCTCACTTTTGAGCTGGTCATTAGAACCATTAAGCCCAGCTATGAGTTAGTTTACCTTTGTCCCTTTTGTCAAAGGCGTAATGTTAGACTGCCATAAATAAGCACTTTCAAAGGAGTTTTTTTTTTTTTTTTCACCTGTTTTCTGCTCCTCAACTCCAGATACTTTACAAATAGAAGTAGCTCTTATCTATGGCTTGAATTGATTCAACCTTGTAAAAAGAATTACTTTTCCTATAAGTAAATTATTTCAGCTAAACATTAAAACATTTTTCACTTTTATAAAACCCTTTCTATCAACATAGAATGTAAATAGTAACCTGAGATGACTTGTACTGCTCTGAGTTAGTAGATTTTTCAAGTTATGTGTCCTCTGCAGCCTTTGGCAAAGGATAAGGCAGTTTGATATATAAGTTGAGGATTAAGATAAGAAGCAATTGTTGTGCAAAAGTTACCTATTGTCTTGTCAAAATGAATGTGAGGAAAATTCAAACAGGACGTATTAATGGATTGGCTCCATTTCAAGCTGTCAAAAATCATAGAGATCACCCAATCCAACCTCCTTTTCAGGATGAAGAAACTGAGCTCTAAGAGTTTCTGTTGCTGGAATATGGTCGGTCAACTAGGTACTAACCATTTTGGAACCTTAGGTCTTTATACTCTAAGACTAGCATTCATTTCTGCACTGTAGGAAGGCAAATTTCCTAAGCTGCTCAGTGGTGGTGAGAAGGCTATTAGGGAGAGAGAGAGAGAGAGAAAGAAGTGTGAGGGGCAGGAAGAAGAAGGAAAGAAAAGGGAGAAATATAGCTAGTAGAAATGGGTAGATAACTTTTTTATATCACCATTTGTTTTCATATGCTTAAAATAAAGTACACGTATTTTTTGCATGCTGGATGTGTTCCTGACACAATTTTTTTTTTTTTTTTTGGAACCAGGGACTGAACTCAGGGACACTTGGCCACTGAGCCAGATCCCCAGCCCTGTTTTGTATTTTTATTTAGAGACAGGGTCTCACTGAGTTGCTTAGGGCCTCACTAAGTTGCTGAGACTGGCTTTGAACTCACAATCCTCCTGACTCATCCTCCCAAGTCACTTGGATTACAGGTGTGCGCCACCACGCCCGGCGACACAATATATTTTTGTAAATCAAATTGTGTAATTAATGTCCACTGGAGGAGTCCTGTGGTAACTTCCATTGTAAAATTATATTTTTTGAATGTTAAACACTACATTTATCTATTTGTAATGTTGGATGATTATGTTTAAAAAATTTTAAGTGAGAAAGTTTTATTTTGAGCTGATGACATGTACGAAAAGTCTGAATTTTCGTACACATCTGTGGCACCAATTCTCATTACCCCAATCCTCCTATCCACCTACCTCTGGTCTTGAGTTCCTACCTTACCATCTTTCAGTTTTAGATGAATTTCCCTGATTACCTAGTGTTCTTTAAATGAGCACACAGCCCAGATTTTGTGATTTCACTGTAAAACTATTATTCAATTTATATCCTCTTTTTTGACTTTTGTTCCTATCTTCTCTCCCTACTTTTTTGTTTTGTTTAATTCAACATTGGAATTTGAAATCTACTGAGTCAGCCCTTGGTCACTTTCCAGCCCATTGTGCATTAGTAATTGACTTTGGCTAGACATACCAAAATTAAATTCTCAGATTGCCTTAGCTTTAACAGAATTGCACTGGCATTCTCCTCCACTCTTCATAATGCATTTCCCATAGAAGTTTATTGTAATTGTCAGCAGCAGGGAGTGGGGGCTGGGAGAGAACTTGTTCTCATACTAATTGACTTTATAGCAAGATTGCTTCTATTGAATCCACACATTTAATTCAGATTAATTCAATGGAAAGAGCCCTGTAATGGGAGGCAGCAGATCTGATTCCTATTTCTTGAATAAATTATATAACTTCACAGTTTCTTTTTAGATATAAGGGTTGGAGGAGGTGATCTTTAAGATTTCTTCCTCATTCTTCAAAATTCAGTGACTACTAAACTGGCCCTAAACTTAAGTTAAGATTTTGTGTAAGTAGGTATCTTTCTGTCATAGAACTAACTAGTTAGCAGGCAGCATCATCTCCACCAGAAGGTTAACTTTATTTCTTCTACAGTTAATCTTCTCATGCCAATTCTCCATCAACTCTCCTCATTAGCTGTCTTGTTCATTTTGTTAGCAAGAGTAGTATAAGCCCTCTCCTACTTCTGTTCCTCATCATTTATGTAGTAGTGTTTGTATATTTGTTCTAAAGCCTCTTTTCTTCTTCAGCACTCATGAATTTATCTAAAGATTTATGTAAATGTTTTTCTTGAGATTATATAATAATCTTAAAAGCCATCCTCAGATTACCAGATGTAATCATCTGTATATATTTCTATAATAGTCTTCCAGAATTGTTAGAAATGTGAAAAGAATGCCATCATGATCATTTCCATGTATATTAAAGCTTTGGTAGTTTTAATTGTGAAAAACAGCTATCCTACAAATTGAACTGTTAGTAAGATAAATGAATGCTTTGTATTAATGTTAACAGAGCAGTGACTGGTAAAATCTGGTCACTAATATAAAGTCAATACAACCAATCAGGTGACCTTCAATGACTCTTAATTACCATTTCTGAATAAATTTCTGCCACTAGAGAAAGATTTTAGGAAAACAAAACCAGTGTTAGTATCTAAATCTGAAACTTGATGGTAAAGTAATCTCTTTGTCAGTGATGTGAAATCCAGCTAAGCTTAAATGATATAATACAGTGAAATTGAGAATATCATTTGCATGAAGACATGAAATATACATCATTCATTTCCACTTTCTGGTTAAGTTAAGCCTCATTTCATCCTAAACTAACCCAGATTCAGTTTTTATGTTTCTAGAAGCACCATTTATAGGTTGACATTTAATAGGATTTCTTTTATGGCCTAAAAGGGATGCTGCCTGAACACCTCTATCATCAGATAAGAGAGGCAGAGGCTGTAGTGATTGAAGCTGGATAAATTGATCTTATTGCTTAACCACATTCTGATCCACACTAGCTACAAATCACACTTTTTTGTGAAGTCAGTGTAAGTTGATGATATTAATTTATATATTGTGTGCTCATTTATCTAAATACCCTGAACTTATATTATTTTTTAGGAGCCTTCAATTTTCTCTTGAAAATGTTAAGCAGAAGGTCAATGATAAGTTCAGATCCCATTGTACATTTAGCAATGCCATTATTTTATCAATCAATTTACGTTGTAGTAAGTCATAGGTCTTTTAACTGAGTGATTTGAAATCACAAAATAAATGATATTTTTGAAAGAAAAAATTTAATGATTATTTAGGTCTACCATTTGAAATTGATTAAAAGTGGTATGAACATCTTTAATTTTCACATCTTAGGATTTTATGTATTTCTGTATTGTTTCAGTTATATTTTTGTCCGACATTCAAATTTACCATAATTAGAATCTTAAAAATACATTTAAAAATTACAGCTATCCAGCTGCACCCCCAATCTGTGATTTCCACATCTGTGAATTCAATCAAACATAGATTGAAAATATTTGGAAAAAAATTGTGTCTGTACTGAACATGTTACAGACCTTTTCTTTTGTCCTTATTCCCTAAACAATACAGTATGACACTATTTGTATGTCATTTGCCTGGTATTAGGTATTTTAAGTAATCTAAAGATGATTAAGGGAGGATGAACATAGTATATTTGTAAATATTACATTATTTTGTATAACGGAATAGACTATCTTTGATTTTGATATCCATGGAAGGTTTTTTATTCTATATTTTTTCCAACCTTTTAACTTTATTGTATCATTGTATTTTAGATGTGTGCTTTGCAAAGAACTTAAAAATTCAATTTAAAATATCTATTCTTTGACAAATTTAAACCCTATAGGCCTTCTTATTCTTATTATTGATATATTTTCATTTATAGCTACATTTTATTTTGTGCTATATGTGGACACTTTAGATACTTTCTATACTTTTAAAAAATAGCATTGTCTTCTATTTTGAATTAAAATGTTTTCTTCTTGCAATTAAACAATAGTGTTTACCAAGTACTATGGCACATGGAAGGAAGCACTTATTTCTGCCCATGGTAAGAAAATTGCAGCCTGGGATTATGTACAAAGAATGATGAAACATAAGTCAGGTAAAATACATAAAGGCCATGCTGATATTCCACACTAGGAATTTAGTTTGCATTCTGTAGATTATTGTCAATACTGAAAGATTTATGAAGGGGAATGGAATCATTCATTTAATTTTATAAATATAATTGTTATAGAAGAATAAACTGGGATGGGAATAGTGTGGAGAAGCAAGGGATGCAGCTGAGGCCAGGGGTAGAAAGTCCAATTAGAAAATCACTACAGTAATCCAATTGATGAATGATGAAGCAGTTGTAGTGAATGTGAACAGGAACAAATAGATTTTCAATATTTTCAAGAGGAAGAATCAATAGGTCCTAATGACCAATTATGGGTGTGGAAATGGAATGGATAACTGCAGATTTCAGACATGGTTGAGTCACTGAGAAAAGAATAGGAAGTAGCAGCAAATTTGGTGACTTCCCCTGCTAGGGAAGGGATTCTCTTAAAGATTGTTATGATGGAATGAAATAGAAGATTATTTAGTGAAGTATGTAGATAGCAAACTTGCTCAGGAAATAATGCAAAAGAATAGGGAAATGGTTTCCTAATAAAGAGGGAAAAGAACTTTCAAGAACCTTGGATTTAGTGAAAACAATATATAGGAAGAGTGCTTTGTATATAATAAAAATTAAGACTATATTTGCCTAAGTGGCAAGCATTTATAAGATTTATTTGAGATCATAAACAGGAAAGAATTTGGTTCAAAATGTTCTAGTTAAGTTTCAGAAATTTTAAGTTTCATTAGTTGCTGAGGGGACACAAAAATTAGAGTGCTGGTCTTAAAATAAAATCTAGTCGAAATAATTTAATAAAGGTAAACAAGAAAGAATTTCTAGTTATTTGGTAACACACATGTACCTCACACTTGGATTGTTTGTTGGTAATATTCATTTTATTATACCTTAGCCTGTGAAGAGATAAGCTAAATTGGCCACAAATATGGAATATTAGACTATTAGGATGCTGAAATAAGACAAATGGTTGTTTTGTGAAATATTTGATTCTGCAAAGATGAAGGAGCTGTCCGATGTGCAAATAATCATCTCTTATTTTTTGTCACCATTTCTAAAACTTTTGGGAAACTTGTGACTCTGTTCATATTGGCCAATCTCTACCTTTTAATAGTCTATCAGGCCTGTCTTGTCTTTTGCATTTAATCAAGATATTAAATCTCTTGATTTAACATCATAAGATAGTAATACAAAGCTGAATCATGTGCTCTCAACAGGTGTGTTAATGCTGAACATTTCCCAGTGTTAGCTCAAATGGAATCATTTAGAATTACTATGATTTTTAACAAGGTAATTTTAGAGTAAAATTTTCAAATGTTTCCTTAGGCAGTATTTTTAAATGTGCCTTTAGAAAATACTTTCTTCCCATAAGGAGAACAAGCCAAAAATTTGAATAGGCTCAATTAATTCAAATAAATGTGTATGTGATTAATTCAAACATGCATTATTAAATTAGCTTATCTTTGAAACTGATATCATAATGGCAGTCTTACTCCTTTGCTTTTGTTGCACAACTACTGTTAGGGTGGTATGCAATTACTTTGATCTTGAATCACTTAAATTTTTTAAATATACCTGAGAATATTTCTGTTTGTCTTAGAGGTTCTTCTAAGCTGTGAGATTATTAAAGATATAATATCAATCTTTTTAAAGCCATTAGACATTTCTTCTCAAAATAACTTTGAGATCTACATGTGCAATAGAGAGTAAGATAAAGCCTAAGTGTTTTCAGTCTAGTAAATGAAAATGAAAAATATCTCAGTAAAATAAAACATACTGGATTCACTTACAAGCATTTTTATAGGAAATGTGAAAAGAATATATATTTACCCAATACATTGATAGAAAATGTAATAAGCCTTGCAATGTCTAACACATTATAAGGACTCCATAAATATAAATTATTTCCTCATCTATAAATATGACTGCAAGACAGATGTGATCCTATAATATGCATAATCAGAAAAATGAGAAATTACACTTCATTTAGGTATGATTTATCAAAATGAATAAATGCATTCTTTTATCATGTACAACTAATCAGAACAAATAAATTGAAAAAAAGAACTCCATAAATGTTCTTGGAAGATTTGTAGAGGGCATAATACTTGCATTAGACATTGAGAATGAGGAGGAGTTCATTAAGTTAAAAGTGGCTTGGAGGGGATCTTTCAAGCAGAAAGATTAGCATGAGCAAAGCTAAGAATTAGTTTGAGTTTCAGTATCTTGGAGTGTATAGGTGGCAGGTGAGGAGAGAATCGACTCAAAGACAAAGCTAGAGATCTAGATCAGAGCCAGGTCATAAAGGACCCTTCAAATAATGCTTGGATTTGGACTTGATCCTATAAAAATTTTGGTAACTTTTGAAAGGTATTAAACAGGTGGGTAATTGAATTTTCTTTGCACTTTAGAAATCATTTGGTGACTGTGTGGAGAATGGTTTAAAAGAGATACAATTAGATGCAGGGGCGCCAGCTAGGTCACTGCCACCATGGTCCATGTAGGAGGTGATGAGGACTTGAACAAGGCTGTAGCAGTGAGTAAGACAAGAAAACTGATCAATGTGACATTAAAGAAGACATCCTGAATAATCCCCAGGTCTTATTAATGGATTAGATGTGGGAATTAAGAGAGAAAGAGATGTCTTCCATGACAATTAGGATCTATCACAGAGAACCTAGAGGATGGTGATGCAATTCACTGACATCAGAAATAGGGTCACCGAAGGAATTTTCAGGAGACAAGTTTATTGACTGCAGGGTCCAGAGAGGTTAATGGAGCCTAAAACATTTTTCTCTGGAGAAATAGTCTAGAAATTCTTTGAATTTGGGGGGCAGGGGGACTGGGGGGCAGGGGGACTGGGGGCTTGGAGGTGTACATAAAAATAATTTTTTTTTCTTTGAGTTCTCAGAAAGTGCATTTTGTTTCATTTCTTAGGGTAGTCAGAGGTCCCCAACCAAACTTAGCTTTTGCAAGACAGAGCAACAGGAAATTGCGATCTTTGAGATCTTTGCTGATCCTCTTTGTAAAAATCTGACAAGAGGAGAAGCTTAATAATAGCAAGGATCTTTTGGATAGAGATACCTGGTCTGCTTCATTCCAGGGATATTTCAGAGGAGTTGGGAACAAATTTGTTGCTCAAATAACAGATCATGGGCTAGAAATCTAGATTTATAAATTATTAGCATTTACTTGGTATGAAAGGAGAACCCTGGAAATACCACAACAGAAGTGGCAGGAAGAGAACCCCTCCCTATGGTGAGTTCCATCTTGGTGGTGTGGTGTATTGTGTTAGCAGAGCCCATGTTTCCTACTCTTCCCATTCTGGTTTCCTAGTTTTACATTTCATATTGTAACATTTTGCAGATTTTAAGTTACTTAGATATTATCTGGAGCTTCTCAGGGGATTGAAGTGTCATAAAACTTGCTCATGATATTTCTTAGATATTCAAAGCCTTGTGATTGTACACTAGAAATAGTATTAAATATAAAGAAATTGTCATTAGACCATTCTTTATCTATGTATCAGAACTTGGAATGTTTAGAAATTCCATTTGATAGCAAATCAAGATTTTGATGGCATTTTTATATCATTTGGTGTTATAACATTACTTCAGCTGAAAATACTTCAGCTGCTTTTTCCATATTTTTAGAATGAATATACTTATAAAACTAGAAATTGAAGATATTTGATAATTGAAGGTCTAAAAATAGGAATGTTCATGGATTTCTGTTTTTAAAGAGATTCACACTGAGCTTTATCCCATTTATTAAGTGAGCTAATTTGTTCCACACTGTAACCAATTTAGAAGCAAATTTCCAAGTTATTAAAGGTAAGATTAACTAAGACCAGGCAAACCCATTTTTAACTACTTTAAATGTCCATTAAAGGTTGAAGAATATTTTTCTTCTTTATCTTTTATTTTCTTCAATCATTGAAGTAACTCAGTTTGTCTCTTCCTTATAGTACTTACTGGCTTTTATATAGGGGGCTTTTCATAGGCATATGATGGTGATAATCCACATGAATGCTACTTAGCTCATATAGTTTGACCAGGCATGGTTTAGATGTCCAAATTTAATTTTATATGCAAAATTAAACCTTTTTCTTCAGTGTGCTTTTATTCATTCCGGCTATTAAACAAGTTACATTGTCCTTCTACATCTGGTAATGTACCAGGTGCTGGGAGAAGACACAAAGCAGTTAAAACTTTTGCCCTTGAGGAGCTAAGTTCAAGTAGCATGAGCAAGATAACAAGTTGCCCAAGAGTAAATCAGATGAGACTCATGTCTATGAGAAGAAATGATAAATTTTCTTTGAAGGACATAAGAGAAGACCTAATTAAATTTGAGAAGGAAAATATGTTCAATGATTAGAAGATGAAAAGTAATAAAGATTTCTATTTTCTCCACTCAATCTGAAACATAATCTCAATGAGAGATGGGGTTTTCCCTGCTTTGTTCATTTATGTATCAGTAATGGTAGCATATCAAAGGTATTCAATAAATACTTCTTCAAGTGGTTTTATCTGAAACATGACTTTAGACTCCCATTTTAAAATAATATGGGATGGAACTGGACTAGATGACCCCCACATTTATTGAAGAAGCATAATGTAAAGTATGACTTGCCCTACCACGATGTGGTAGATTGTTACTTCCAAAGATGGTCACAACACTATTTCCCTTCCCACCTGCTTTTTAGTAATGCAATTGCCACTCCCCCATCAGGAGGTGCAGTCTATTTAATCTTCTTTTGAACTTATTTGGACAAATAGAACATAGCAGAGGTGTATTAATTGAGTGACTTCTGAGGCTGGGGCTTGAGAAAGCTGCAACTTCTGCCTGTGCTTTGGGAACATTTCTTCTTGGCTTCTTTGCTGTGCAAAACCCAAAAAACCATATAAAGAAACCAATGTGGAAAAACACTAAGGATTCTGGCTGACAAACCCAAACGAAGATCCCACATGACCAGTAAAAATTATCAATAGGTGGATGAGGTTATTTTGGACCTGGTTGCACTAGTGCCTGAGCCAATATCATGGGAAGTAGAATATTGTCATTCATGAAATTATGAAAAATAATGATGCTCCCCTAAAAAATTCACAATTTTTGTTGTGTACAACATATAACTAAAGCACCAATGTAAACACATTATAAAGTTATAATAATTAAAGCAGAATGCAAATGGTGCAGGGATAGACAAGTAATCAAACTGAAAACATTACAGAATCTTATAATAGCCCTCACTTATGAGGGCTTTAGTGTATAGCAAAAGAAGGCATTAAAAATTCAGAAAAAGGAAGATAGAGGAAATTAATAAATGAGAGATATTCACAAGGAAAAGTTAAAATTATATTCCTGCTTCACATTTTAAGCAAAAATAAATATAACATTGATTAGAGACTTAAATTGGATTAACAAAATGTTAAATGTTAAAATGGTCATAAGAAATTTAAGAAAATATTTCAGTAACTTTGGAATAAAAGAATTTTTAAATAAGGTATTAAAGATTAAGTGAAAAGGTTTACATGTTTAATAAATTAATATTTAAGTTTCTATATGATAAAAGGTTGTCACAAAGTTAAAAGGTAAGCCAGAAACTGGGAGATGTTTGTAATGCATGGAACTGGAACTGACAAAGGATTTTTATCCAGATAATATTAAGCACTCTTAAAAACCAAAATAATAATAATGAGAAGAAGAAGAAGAAGAAGAAGAAGAAGAAGAAGAAGAAGCAGCAGCAGAAGGAGGAGGAGGAGGAGGAGAGGAAGAGGAGGAGGAGGAGAAAGAAAAAGGAAGGAAGGAAGGAAGTTTTTTTTTTTTTTAGGAAGGAAGCAAGGAAGGAATGCAGAAAGGAAGGAAGGAAGGAAGGGACTTCCAGGCTGGGGAGGTGGAACCAGAGACAGACATCAGGTTCAACCCAGTGCAGACCCATGAGACTTCTGCACCAGGGAGGCTGGCACAGTGCAGACGTGAAACTTCCCGGCCTGGGAGGCCAGCATAGAGCACCCAGGTGAGGTACTGAAAACCTGCAGGGACACCATAAATCTATAGGGGCAAAACTGTAACACCTCAGATTCTCAATGAGGGGAAGACACATGAACAACATGAGAAAACAAGGGAAGAAAGTGTCCCAAACAAACCTAGGTGCTACATCAACAGAATCCAATGACAGCAGGGCAGAAGAAATGTCAGAAAGGGAGTTCCGAATGCACATAATTGAAATGATCAGAGAAGCAAATGATGAGATGAGAGAGTAAATGCAGGTGATGCATGATTGCATCAATCAACAGTTAAAAGAAAAAATGCAGGAAGCAAAAGATCTTTCAATAAAGAGATAGAGATTCTGAAAAAAAAACAAACAAACAGAAATCCTTGAAATAAAGGAAATAATAAACCAAATTAAAAACCCAATAGAAAGCATAACCAACAGGCTAGATCACCTGGAAGACAGAACCTCAGACATTGAAGACAAAATATTTAATCTTGAAAACAAAGTTGACCAAACAGAGAAAATGGTAAGAATTCATGAACAGAACCTACAAGAATTACGGGATATCCTGAAAAGACCAAATTTAAGAATTATTGGGATTGAGGAAGGCACAGAGATACAAACCAAAGGAGTGAATAATCTATTCAATGAAATATCAGAAAATATCCCAAATCTGAAGAATGAAATGGAAAATCAAATACAAGAGGCTTACAGAACACCAATTTTCCAAATTACAACAGATTCACACCAAAGCACATTATAATGAAAATACCTAAAATAAAAAATAAAGGTAGAATTTTAAAGGCTGCAAGAGAAAAGCATCAGATTACATTCAGGGGGAAACCAATACAATTATTAGCAGATTTCTGAACCTAGACCCTAAAAGCAAGAAGGACCTGGAACAACATATTTCAAGCACTGAAAGAAAATGGATGCAAACCAAGAATCTTTTACCCAGAAAAACTTACCTTCAGATTTGAAGATGAAATAAAATCCTTCCATGATAAACAAAGGCTAAAAGAATTTACAAATAGAAAGCACTACAGAACATTCTCAGCAAAATGTTACATGAGGAAGAAATGAAAAACAACAATATAAGTCAGCATAGGGGGAAATTACCATAAAGAATAGCCAAATAAAGGAGAAACCAAGTTAGGTTAAAAGCCACAAATAACTCAAAATGACCAGGAATACAAGTCATATCTCAATAATAACCCTGAATGTAAATGGCTTAAACTCATCAATCAAAAGACATAGACTGGCAGATTGGATTAAAAGGAAAGACCCAACAATATGCTGCCTTCAAGAGACTCATCTCATAGAAAAACATGCCCACAGACTAAAGTTGAAAGGATGGGAGAAAACATACCAGTACATGGACCCAGTAATAAAAGGGGGTTTCCATCCTCACATCAGATAAAGCAGACTTTAAGGCAAAATTAGTTAGAAGGGATAAAGGACATTTCATAGTGCCTAGTAGAAGCATAAATCAGCAAGACATAGCAATCATAAATATTTATGCCGCAAACAAGAGCACATCCATGTACCTCAAACAAATCCTTCTCAATTCCAGAAACCAAATAGACACAACACAATAATACTAAGTGACTCTAACACACCTCTCTCACCACTGAACAGATCTTCCAAACAAAAATGAACAAAGAAACCATAGAACTCAATAACACAATTGCTAATTTAGACTTCATAAGGCATATATAGAATATTCCATCCATCAATAAGTGAATACACTTTCTTCTCAGTATCTCATGGATCCTTCTCTAAAATAAACCACATGTTATGCCACAAAGCTACTCTTAGCAAATACAAAAAGATAGAGATACTACCTTGTATTCTATCAGATCATAATGGAATGCAATTAGAAATAAAAAAAGTAATTACTCCAACACCTGGAGATTAAATTATATGTTACTGAATGATGGATGCATGGATAACAGAAGACATTAGTGGGGGAAATAAAATTCTTAGCAGTCAAGGAGAACAAAGATACAACATATCAAAATCTCTGGGACACTATGAAAGCAGTACTAAGAGGAAAATTCATTGCATGGAACACATTCAATAAAAGAATGAAAAGTGAACAAATAAACGACCTCACATTACAGCTCAAAGTCCTAGAAAAAGAAGAATAGATTATCACCAAAAGTAGTAGATGACAGGGAATAATTAAAATTAGAGTGGAAATCAATGAAATTGAAGTAAAAGAAACAACTCAAAAAATTGACAAAACAAAAAGTTGTTTCTTTGAAAAAATAAATGAAATTGATAAACCCTTAGCCACAATAACAAAGAGGAGAGAGAGAAAACTCAAATAACTAAAATTCATGATGAAAAAGGAAATATCACAACAGACACTATTGAAATAATTAGAAGTTATTTTGAAAATCTATACTCAAACAAAATAGAACATCTCTAAGACATCAACAGGTATCTAGAGACATATGAATAACCCAAACTGAATCTGGAGGACATACACAACTTAAATAGATCAATTTTAAGCAATGAAATAGAAGTCATCAAAAGTCTACCAGCAAAGAAAAGTCCAGAACTAGATGGATTCTCAGCCAAGTTCTAAAAGACCTTCAAAGAAGAGCTCATTCCAATACTCTTCAAAGAATTCCATGAAATAGAGGAGGCACATTCCAAACTCATTCTATGAAGCTAATATCACCCTGATACCAAAATCAGACAAAGACACATTGAGGAAAGAAAATTTCAGACCAATATCCCTAATGAACATAGATGCAAAAATTCCTAACAAAATTTTAGCAAATTGCATACAAAAACATTAAAAAGCTAGTGCACCATGATCAAGTGGATTTCATCCCAGGGATGCAAGGTTGGTTCAATATCCAGAAATCAATAAATGTAATTCACCACATCAACAGACTTAAAGTTAAGAATCACATGATTATTTCAATAGCTGTAGAAAAAGCATTTGATAAAATACAGCACCCCTTCATGCTCAAAACACTAGAAAAAATAGGAATAGTGGGAACATTCCTTAACTTTGTAAAGGTTATATATGCTAAGCTGATGGCCAACATAATTCTAAATGGAGAAAAGCTGAAAGCATTCCCCCTAAAAACTGGAATAAGGCAGGGATAACCTCATTCACCCCTTCTATTCAACATCGCCCTTGAAACTCTAGCCAGGGCAATTAGACCAAAAAATTAAAGGGATACCAATAGGAAAAGAAGAACTCAAACTGTCCCTATTTGCCAATGACATGATTATATATTTAGAGGAGCCGAAAAATTCCACCAGAAAACTTCTAGAACTCATAAATGAATTCAGTAAAGTAGCAGGATATAAAATCTAATAATCTAAAGCTCATAAATCGAATGCATTCTTATTCATAAGTGATGAATCCTCTGAAAGAGAAATTAGGAAAACTACCCCATTCACAATAGCCTAATAAAAAATAAAATACTTGGGAATCAATCTAACAAAAGAAGTGAAAGACCTCTACAATGAGAAATACAGAATACTAAAGAAAGTAATTAAAGAAAACCTTAGAAGATGGAAAGATCTCCCATGTTCTTGGATAGGCAGAAAAAATATTCCCAATATGGCCATACTACCAAAAGTGCTGTACAAATTCAATGCAATTCCAATTAAATCACCAATGATGTACCTCATAGAAATGGAGTAAGCAATCATGAAATTCATTTGGAGGAATAAGAGACCCAGAATAGCTAAGGCAATCCTTAGCAGGAAGAGTGAAGCAGGTGGTATCACAATCCCAGACCTTCAAGTATACTACAGAGCAATAGTAACAAAAACAGCATGATATTGGCACCCAAATAGACAGGGAGATCAATGGTACAGAATAGAAGACAGAGAGACAAACCCACAGAATTACAGTTTTCTCAGAGTAGACAAAGGTGCCAAAAACATACAATGGAGAAAGATAGCATCTTCAACAAATGGTGCTGGAAAAACTGGAAATCCATATGCAGCAAAATGAAAATAAATCCCTATCTCTCACCCTGCACAAAGCTAAACTGAAAGTGGATCAAGGACCTAGGAATTAGACCATTGACCCTGCACCTAATAGAAGAAAAAGTAGGTCCAAATCCAAATCTTCATCAAGTGTGCTTAGGATCAGACTTCCTTAACATGACTCCCAAAGCACAAGAAATAAAAGCAAGAATCAATAATTGGGATAGAGTCAAACTAAAGAGCTTTTTCTCAGCAAAGGAAACACTCAGCAATTTGAAGAGAGAGCCTTCAGAGTGGGAGAAAATCTTTACCACACACACTTCAGAGAGAGCACTAATCTCCAGAATCTATTAAGAACTCAAAAACCTTTACCCCAAGAATATAAATACCCCAATCAATAAATTGGCTAAGGAAATGAGCAGACACTTCCCAGAAGAAGATCTACAAGCAATCAACACATATGTGAAAAAATGTTCAACATCTCTAGTAATAGAAAAGCAAATCAAAACTACTCTAAGGTATCGTCTCACTCCAATTAGAATGTCTATTATCAAGAATATAAGCAACAATAGGTGTTGGCGAGGATGTGGGGAAAAGGGTACACTCATACAAGGCTGGTGGGGTTGCAAATTTGTGCAGCCATGCTGGAGAGAGGTATGGAGATTCCTTAGAAAACTTTGAATGGACCCACCATTTGACCCAGCTCTCCCACTTCTTGGCCTATAATCAAAGGATTTAAAATCAGCATGCTACAGTGATGCAGTCACATCCATGTTCATAGCTGCTCAATTCACAATAGCTAGATTGTGGATCCCACCTATATCCCCTTCAGTAGATGAGTGCATAAAGAAAATGTGGCATATATAAACAATGGAATATTACTCAGCCGTAAGGAAGAATAAAATTATAACATTTGCAGGTAAATGGATGCAGTTGGAGAATATTATGCTAAGTGAGATAAGCCAATCCCAGAAAACCAAAGGTTGCATGATCTCTGTGGTAAGTGGATGATGATACATAATGCAGGTTGGGAGGAAGGCAAGAATGGAGGAAGGATGGATTACACAGAGGAAAAAGAGGGGTGGGGATGGGTTGGGGGGAAGAAAAACAATAGAATGAGACAAACATCATTACCCTACATACATGGATGATTACGCAAATGGTGTGACTCTACTTCATGTACAACCAGAGAAACGATTTACTCCATTCGTGTATGATGAATCAAAATAATTTAAGTATAAAAAGAAAAAAGAAAAAAGAAAGATTAAGATTACTAAGAAGCCTCAAAGAGATAGAGCCTCAAACTATGTAAAATAGGCCAGAGTTACCAACAAGTAATTTACAGAAGAGGAAAACCAAAGGATAAATAAACATATAACAAGATACATTGTATGGTTTTACATATCAGTTAAAATAAATTTAATTTTAAAAATATACTTAAATAGCAATTAAAAATAAAATTTAAATAAAAAATTAAAGTACATTGTAACCATTAAAGGTTAAAAATTAAAGCATGACAACACCAAATATCTAGGAGATGCAGAAAATGAAACATTCATTCAATGCTGCCTGGAATATAAATTGATATTATTTCTTTGGAGGTAATTTGAGAACATCTGGTAAAGCTGAGGAAGTCCATATTATAATTTTGAAATACCCAAGAAGACATATTGGAATGTTTGCTGCAGAGGGGTTTGTAACAGTAAATGAGAAAGAATCTCTGGGTTCTAGTTATTATAAAAAGGTTATTCTGGTCACAATGTCTTAGGCAGGGAGGGAGGGATGCAGATATGGAGTTTCAAAGTTCAGTTTGGAACATGTCTTCTTTGATGTAAGAGTGAAATGTCAGAGAGATTGCAGTTATAGTTCCAAGTCAGCTTAAAAGAGTCATTTAGACTAGAGAGAGAAGCTTGGTGGTCAGAATAATTAAATTGTATGTAAAGATAGGGACTAGATCAAATTATGCAAAATATACAATGAAAGAAGAAGATCCTAGACAAAGCACTGACAGGAGAATTATGAAAGCTAGTGGGTCAACAGAAGTGGTCAATAGATGACTTTCTTTTATACCATGAGGAGATTCTCTTTTATAAAATAATCCTAACTGATTAAATAAAAGTTTTTAAGATTATGTTAGCAATTATACACAAAAAGGAACCAGAAAATATCTTAGACATGGTACAGTTTATGAAACTTACATAGCACAGAGTTCTGGCAAATATTACTAGTGGAATATAAAATATTTTATTTTCTCTCTATGAAATATCTTTATTTGCTAATGTTATTATTCATTGTTCAAATAAGTGTTTTTAGAATACTTTAAAATTTGAATAAATGGAGATTGACATAGAATATAAGTATGTCCCCTGTTTTTTCATATTAATGGAAGTTTCTGAAAGAGCCTGTTGATATTGATGAAATATTCTCTTTAAAGGAAATATTAGAAGAGTAAAAGAGTTCCTGGACATTAGTACTTAGAAATCTGTGTCCCGATAAGTAATGTGCATATTATTTTAAAATCAATAACTTTCCTGGAAAACTTGGTATAATGGCATTTTTAATTCACTGAATGTGTGAAAAGTTACAAGAAATCTAAAGTGCTGTTCATGTATGAAACCCTTGTGTTGTATTTTAGAACATCTGTTCTTCAAAGTCAGAAACTGTTTTTTAAAAAGGTTCTTCTGAGAGTATCTTGTAGGATTTGTACCAGCAACAAATACATTTGTATCACTAGTAGACATTTTTATCACTAAAATGTTCACTATGTGTAATTTGATTATGCCAAAATTCTTAAGTGTATATAAGCACAACAATGGTATGTTCATCCTTACATTCGGAGAAAATTAACTGCAGACAATACTTGGTCTATAGGTACTGACATAATAAAGATGCCTATAATGCTAGTGGAATTCCACTTCATGGAATAGAATGTCAGTGTTGGAAAAGGATGCATTTTGTTTATGTAGTTCTAGTTATAAACATTTGATCATGCAGTGATCAAATGTTTGGTCTGGATATACAAATCCAGATTTCCCAAATGAATCTCAAAAGTTCAATATTACCTTTGCTGTGCACATCTAGAATCTATATGGTATGGAGAGGAATGGACACTTATCTGGTCCTCACCTGGCTATTAATGCTGGGTTGTCTAGAGTAGCATTTTTTTTTTTTTTTTTGTGGTGCTGGGGATTGAAACCAGGGCCTTGTGCATGTGAGGCAAGCACTCTACCAACTGAGCTATCTCCCCAGCCCTGTTTTGTTTTTTGTTATTGTTTTTTACTGGGGATAGAACCCAGGGGTACTTCATCACTGAACCACAACTCCAGCCCCTTTTTTTTTTGTATTTGAGACAGGGTCTCATTAAATTGCTGAGGCTGGCCTCTACTTGGGATCCTCTGGAATTGTTGGGATTAAAAGTGTGTGCTACCATACCTGGTATGTAGAATAGCATTTGATTTCTTTATTTCTCACTTACATTAATGTTAAATTTAGGCATTGGACTGGAATTAAATGATACCTAGTTGTTTCCATGATCTCCAGGTGTCCATGTACAAAAAAGTCTTGAAATCTTCTATGTACAAATAGTCCCTGGAACTCTGGAATAAAATGGTCATTGGAAAGTCCATAAACAAAATATTTTCCACAACTGTACAATTTATTGTTTATTTCTTGAGATCTTGAAATATTGGGTAGGTTGAGACTGCTTCTGTATTACTTTAAACAGAAACAAGGATGACCTGGTTATTTAGAATAGGGGGGTAAATATGGTAGCTCAAATGGCAGAGTTGTATTTTCTAAGTCTCCTTGCACAGCATTACAGGGTGTTGAATGACAGATATTGGAAGGCAACAGAACATATTGGCCTCACTTCAATTGCTTTAATCAAGGAAGAGAACCTGACTAGGTTCATGAACCATATTCAACTGAACAAGGTAAGGAATCTGATAAAAGCTGGAGAATGTCTACTGACAAGCTTGAGATGCAACCTAACAAAGAATATGAAGACCTTCCCAACCCAACTCATATTGAGATGAGCTTCCTAGAGACATCTGTTTAATTCAAAGATTGTTGGTGTGTATTTCTTTGTATCATATACATGCCTCTGAAAATGCATGTATAAACCAAGGTACTGAGAGGTTTTCTTAATAATTGAGCTCAACAAATATTTACTAAGTGGTAATTGAGGGGCTGTACTTAGTCATAGGGCCATTTAAAATAATGATGTAATTTCTGTTCTTTGAGACCTTAAATTCTAATGAGTATTGAAAGTATTGAAAGTGTTCTGTCTCCTGGATAGACTCAGATCAGCAGGCAAATTTTCTAAGGGAATTCATTAAAAAAACAATCTAGAGGTAAACACCATTAAGTTTAAATAAATTTATAGACTTTAAGTAAAATTCTATAAAAAAAACTTATTATAAATATGTAATTCACACTGGTATGCAAGAGGTTCTTTCAAAAGGTACATAAATCCCTTTACTCCTTTTTTTTGTGTGGGGGGGTGTACTGGGGATTGAACCCAGGGGTGCTTTACCACAGAGCCACATCCCCAGCCCTTTTTATTTTTTATTTTGAGGCAGGGTCTTTCTAAGTTGCTTAGGAACTCACTAAGTTGCTGAGGCTGCTCTCAAACTTGTGATCCTCCATCCTCAGCCTCCTGAGTCAGTGCATGGGTACCACTGCACCCAGCTACTCATTCTTTTACTTGTCAGCTTAACATGGACATTTGAGCTAAAGGATGTATTAGGCTTACCACACCTGAAAAAACATGACAGTCTAACCGTAATATGGTATCTGCAGTTTCACTTTTTTCCATTAATGAAATAAAATCTTATTTAGCCATTAAAGCAATCTAGTTTTGTTACACTTAAAAATATAATCAAGAAGCAAAGTTTGAAACAATCCTTCATGTTTAATGAATTTTCCTCTGCCATAATGCTTCTTTCTGTGGCCTTTTAGAGAATAAATGGATGTCTATTAATAATGTGATAGCTTTGTACTATTCTGAAATAACAATTAATTCAGGAGTTTCATATCAAGGTCTTAGAATGTCCTCCACTAGGCTCACTGGGGCAGTCAAGAAAATAAGATGTTGGCATCACTTTCAAAGAGTTTTTACTCCAAATCTCAGTCTTCATTTCCAGCGTCTGGACAAGAGCCCTCAAAGTTAAATGGATAAAGCATACAGGAAATTCAGGGATAAAACACTTTTTTTTTGGTGCTGGGGATTGAATAAAATACTTTTGATTGCCATAAGAGGTAAAGAGACTGACAAAGGAGAGGTTGAAAAGGAAGTTTCTAAAAGGTGAGACAAAGAAGTGAGGACCAAACCTCAGAGAGCACCTTGATATGTAAGGAAATGAAAAGGAAAATGAATTGGCAAAAAGTGGAGTGAAGAGGGAACCTGGTGTTATTTCAGTGTGTTTTGTGGGTGAGCATGGGAGAGAGCAGAGTTCTAGCAAAGTGGTTAGTAATTATCCAGCCACTGGAAGCATTTGTATCAGGAAAAGTGCTTAAGTAGGAAAAATTTGCACTCTTTTCCTTTCTTTAAATGTGGCCTTATTTTAGCTTCCAGTTCTGAGAAGAAATCTAATCAGGCTTCACAGTGTTTTAAAGATGCACTGATGGGTTTGGCAATCAGAAGGACTGACATAACATGGTAAATCATAATGAAAATATCAGCTTCTTCATCAACTATAAAATAGTTCATACTGATCTAAAAATGTATTTACCTCCAGAATAATATTGTCAGATTGAGCATCAAATAAAAAAAAAATCACAATACCCAGGAATCAGAGCTTTATAGTTTAGAAAGACTTCTGAGTTTCTGGAACAAAAGTAGAAGATATAGACTTTAGAGAATATCTGTAAGAGCAAATCTTCATATTGGCTCCAGGGTTGTCTTGGTGGATTTGCACCAAAATCATAATCTATGTTAAATTAATAAATTCCAAATGATATCAATTCAAACAAATAGAAAGCTTGAATATAATCTTCTCAATGATCCTATGAGGATATACTATTTTGGGAATCATTTTTAAATAAATGAAGATACTTGTGCTTAAAGACTAAGCAACCTGATCTAACACCATGGTGCCAGGAAGTTAGCCAGGGACTGGAAATTTGAATTTTGTTTCTTTCTTCAAAGGCTGTGCTTTTTCACTATGCTATACTTCTCTATCATTCTGAAGCACAATGGATTATTCATGAAAAGACTAAATTTTATTTAATAAAGCATTAATGTTAATTGCACATCACTGCATTCTAATTCTTTATAATTTAGTAACCCATGCTTGGTATGATAGAAGTATTTGTGGAAAAAGATCGTCTGATTAATATGAAACCTGATTTTTTTCAAAGCATTCTGAATAGAAATAAATTAATCTGTTACACATTAAATATAAAACCACTGCTTAAATCTGAAATCTGGATCAAAATTTGTTTTTGCAAAATGTATCCAAATTTAGTTATTATGATCTAAATTCACAGAAATTGGAAGAGTTTTAAAATTTTTACTTTGCCAATGTCTTACCTATGTTTGATATTCCATGTTTAAGGTGTAGTGTTATGTCTTTGGAAAAATGGTATTTCTAAGTTAATTTCACCAAATTTAAGGACCAGATATCATCTTAAAGATTTATGGCAGTGAGATAGTGGAAAGTGGATGCATTTTCATGACAATGTAATCAATAATAACTGGGTCAATCTCCCTTGGTAAGAGTCAAGTAGAAAACAAATTAGACAAACAATAAAGCCCTCTGGAGTATCTTCAATTGGTCAGACCTCAAACTTCAGCATCATCCTTGACTCCTTTCTCACTCTTTAGTCCCATGCTTTGTCATATGGAAATCAATTCACCTCTACCTTCAAAAACAGGTCACAGACTCTGAAGACCTCTCATGTTATCATGTCTTATGTGAATTAGTTCTCTACCCCTGTAACTGCCTCTCTAATTTTCCTTGCTCACCTATGAAAATGTATGAAATCATGTCCTGTGTCACTTTGTTGCTGCCTGCCATATCAGAGGAAACGCTGAATCCTTGCGACACACTCTGCTCCTATCCCAATATTAGTCTTTCCTTGTCCCCACTGATTGCACAGTGGGGCCACTGTACACTGCTCCAGATACTGTCACCTCCCATCTGTCCTCTGAAATGACAAAAGACCCCACATCAGTGATTTTGCACTTGGCTTTTCTTTCGGTTCAGATCATCTTCTGAGTATCTGTGTGTTTACCTCCCCTTACTTCAGATCTTTACTCAAGTATCAGCTTGTTAGTGAGGCCTATTCTGACCACCTGACTCTGGTCACTTACTGAAATGTAAACTTAGTGAGGACAATAAATTTTGACTCTTTGATTTACTGCTCGATCCCAGTGCTTAGTATAAAGCCATAGTAGGTGTTCAATAAATATTTGTTATGTGAATAAATTAATGGATGAGGATATGAATGACTATCATATTTAACATGACTGCCATGTTAAATCTGAAATGGGTAGTATTATCTCCATTTGATAGACATGATAAATCAAAGTGATCAACCTGATATCTATGGAGTTGTAAAATTGACTTATCTCTTGTAGTTGACTATGGCTGATTAATTTTAAACTTCTTCTTATGTAAAATGAGATAGTGTCCATATCGTTCTCCTATAAACTACAGAGTATTTTCTCATGAATGAAAAGGATTTTCAGTCTTATGTGTTCTTTTATTCATAGAATTCTTGCTTATCTTATTGATTTAACAAATCTTATTAAGGACCTAAGGTATGCAGGCCCTGATTTCACCACTGGGACATACTGATTAATAGACCAGTCCAGACAAATCTGTAGTTTACATTTAGTGAAACAATATACAAATTAAGAAGAAAATATTAGAATTGTGAATACAGTGGGAAGAATAAAAAGGAAGTGATGAGGTAGGCAGTGACTAAGGGCAACAGAGTGGGTAGTGAGCTTCTTATTTCCATTTGCCACCCTTGATCTGCTCTCTACCCTTCTATACCCTGTTATATATTTTGGGAGGCTGATCTTTATGGACTATGTCATTGGGCACCCCTGCCATTGTCCTGTGGTTGTGTTTGACCATGGGAACCATGTGCAGATCTGAGAACTAGAGAAGGGCGAAGACCTGCTGTATACTCTCCTGGATCCTCCCTGCCAGATCTCCACCAACTGGCAATGAGTGTTTTTCCCTACCTACGACCATGTTCCTGTTGGGTGATGCTTTTCACGTATTTTAACTGAGTTCTAAGAATTTCTCCTTTCCTTGCTGGTTACCACTCCCCTTGGCTTTTGAGGTGCTGGGATACTACATTTTATTTGACATCATAAATTTTTCTTTAACTTTTATGATCATAAAAATAATAAAATTTTTATACTTTCATTAATGGAACTATTTGAGTATGTCATGTTTCCTACTCACTCATAATAGATAAGTGTGTTTAGGAAAGGACTCTTTAATGATTAGTAGATAAATCTTTCAGAAGGCAACCATGAAAGAAAACCAGGGAAGAATATTCTAGTCAAAGAGAACCTGTGAGGTAAAGGAACTAATGTAGGGATGAACTGTTTGTAGAACTGACAAATTTTGGCTCACATGCAATAAAAAAGGGTGTGGCTGGAAGAAATGCAGGTGGGATATATAAATAGGCACCAGATATCCTACCTTAAATTAATATCTTTGTTGTTCTTAAAAACAAACTCAAAAACAAAGCAAGAGAAATGTATCAGTAAAAAGGTAGTATCTTGTATGTTGTGTCTTTACCTCATTGTTTACTTATAAGTTCTGTGCGAAATGAAAGGAAATTACCAAAAATAAATTATTTATATTTTCATTTTTCTTTATTTGTAGCACACTTTCTTAAGTCATTTGAGTATTTAAGAGAAAAGGCATGAAGAATGTAAATATTTAATAGGGCAAGATTTCTGTAAGCCATATTTGCTATTTACCTTAATAACATTGAAAGGAACCATTTACTCATTGCGAGGTAATTTGGAGGTTAAGTTTATACAGCAGTTTATATCTTAAAATCTATCTTCATTACTTTCTTATGTCTGTGAGATCAGAATAACTCCCTAAGACAAGGTAATGGTTATTACCTTGGTTACCTTGTCTCTCATCTTTACATGGTTACCTTGTCTCTCATCTTTACATCTAGATAGTCCATTTAATTTACCTTCTCCATGTAAGAAGAAATTAATTTCATACGCTCTTTAATTTTCTCCTTTTTCCTCTTTTCTTATTTGTCAATCTAATTTCTTGTATTCTCATATTGAGAATAATATTTTCTAGTCTCTTGGTCTTCCTTCAGCAGGTTGGTTATCTTCTGGATTCTTGGTTCTCTGTCTGACAAGTAAAATCAAGTTCTGAACAAAATGGTGTTACTTCTTAAAGTATTTTCATTTCTGGTAAATACATTATCTTGATCCAGAAGGTAGTTTTGGTAGCAGATAGAACCTGGAATAGAGCCTGGCATGTTCTGGGTGCTCAATAAAAACCTGCTGAAGAAATGAATGCTTGAGAACAGTCTCTAGGATAAAGAGATGAGACTTAGTACTGCCACTATACTATATGGGACTGGGACAGATATCCAGGGTACCTATACCTCAGTTACTATAAACTGTAAAATTATGTTAATAATGACATTTACCATTTAGGGTTGTTATGAGAATTAAATGACATAATGAATACAGAGACATAATGCATAGAGCCTAGCTTGAGGAAGCACTCAAATGTTAACTTGTTATTTTTAACTTTTAATTATCATATAGCCCAAAAATAATACATTTTTTACAGTAAATTTAACCATAAAATTTGTCAGGGTTTATTGTTAAATTGTTCATTAAAAACACTCCTTATACATATTAACTTACCAGCAAGTGAGGAGGTAGAAAGTGAAAACTTTTAAGACAAATTGTGATATAACTTGTTTCCATTTATAGTTAATACAGCTATATATTCAAGAGTAATGATGTTACTCTTTTTCTTTCTAATTCATGAATGGAATGATGTTTTGATAAATAATATAATGATTACCTTGCTCTCAATGAGATTGACACTATTGTATGTATGTTTGTTAATTAGACCTGTTTCAACAGGATTATTCTTGGAGTTAACTTTGATACTAATTAACTCACATCTGTGTTAGACAAGATTGTCAAATATCTAAGTAATCATCCCCTAATATAGTTGTATGTTTGTATGTGTGTGTTTATTTGTATGTATGTTTGTAAATACATTTGAAAGAGAACTCAAAAAGGATTATAGGATTCCTATTAAAAAAATCAAGTTATTTATCTACCAATGAGACAACTTTATAAAATCTTTATTTACTGGTCCCTCTTTCTGCCTGTATTCAGTTCAAAAAGGGATAAAGTCCATCCCACTAGGCATACAGTTGTAGATTCATTATAATGTTTAGTCACTTCTTGAAACAGGTAAAGGTACTCTTTTAAGGAAAAGGGAGCATTCTCTATAGAAGCATAGAATATTGGACCTGAAAGCTATCTTGGGACATCATACTTTAAAACTCCTATTGTTTTTTCCTGATATTCCTATATAATGAAGCAACTTGCTTAATTTTACTAATCCTGGTACTAAAAGAGCTGAAATCATATCCAAACCCCTCTTTCATTGATCATTGTTCTTTTTATTACACTGTGATCTTTATGTCCTGGAATTCTGAAATATTTTATTTAACGTGGTCACATCCATTGAGCTGTCTTGCCTGGACACAGCCATGATGCTGCTCCTAATGCTTTAGACAGGTTATGGATAAAGGTACTTCTCCTTCACAGCCTTCATTATTAGTGCACACCTTTGGGTTTTGATTATTTGAAATGTCAGGATCTCTCTCTTTCCCTTCCTCCTATCTCTTGCTCTCTTTCTCTCTCTCTCTCTCTCTCTGTCTCACTCTCCCCTCAATGAATTACTTGTATAATTTCCATGCTTTCTTTCTTGTCTATTTATACAAAATTACTATGGCCTCTGAGGATTTTGTGTGTGTGTGTGTGTGTGTGTGTGTGTGTGTATACGCTGAACTATGTCATCCATAGAGTTTCAGAATGAACAGGGATAAGGGCAGTATGAAGGGAGTCAATATTCTCACTATACATACTTTTCATACTTTGTAAATTGAAATCAAATTTTTCTAGGTATGATAGATTTGATTTCCTAACAGCTTCTTGGGAGGATTAATAAATATAGGAACCTCATATAGCTATTTCCCAGCTCATAGAGAAACTTAAAAGAAATATGTCCTCATAAATAAAGCTGAGTTAATTAAAAGTCAATCTAACAGCCAATACATGGAATATTTTAAGAAAAAAATGATAGACTATACTGAAATGCCAAATGTTATTAGAAGAACAACAATATTTTATGGGGAAAATATATGAAAGGAAACTTGAAAATTGTTCAAATTCTGTGTCAATGAGTAAACAATGTTGTGATTCTGATAGGAAGACATAATGAAAGATTCTCTCTTTAGATATTTTCATGGTGTTTTCTAGTTTCCAAAAAAAGCAGGGGGTTCTAACTAAAATTTGTAGGTGCATAGTTGAAACAACTTCCATTTTTATTAAGATACGTGTGTTGGTAAGTCTATTTCTATAAATATGTGACTAGTTTATAATATAATAATATTCTACTACTAATCACCCAAATGTATTTAGTTCCCCCCTTGGAATTTTTTTCCCCTGAAAATCATGTGTCTAGATAACTTCTTTTGCTGTGGAGAAAGGCTAACCTACCCATGCCTCCCCTCCACCCGACCTGTGATATACTTCTGCTATTCTTGGCCTGAGGCCAGTGGTTGATTGGCAGAGGAGATCTCTCAGCAATTTTCTCACTTTTTGTGTTGTCCAAAATAAATAGCTCATTAAAAACTTCAGTTTAGATGTTACTCCAGTTCAGAGTAACAAGAGTGCTGTAAGCATACATCAAGAACCACAAACCTGAATGCAACCTGCTCTATGCTATATCCTTGGTAGGCAGGGTTCTCATTCCTTCCCTATCTGCTCCACTGGGAGGGGCCTGGGCACCTGTACAAAACTCACTAGTGCCTAAACACAGATCCATTAGCTGTGGCTGCCTCTGTTTCAGTTACCAGGGAAAAATTTTGTTGGCATAGTGTACCAGGGGATTGGGCCAGCTCCAGATTCTTTGCCAATGCTGAGATGAGGAACACAGAGTGGGGGCTAGGATGCAATGATATCTGCAGCAGCCAGAGATTCCATTTGTCTTTCTGCCGAATGTGCTAAGCTGTAGATGCTGCAGTGTTTTCAAAAATAATAAAAAATATTTTGCTCATTAACTTTTTAAGTCCTGCTGACTTTGTGAAATCAACATAACACATTGTAATTGATTTATGAAATGAAAAATCCCTGTCTGACCAGTAAGCTCTGCAGTCTCTGCTCTCAGCACCATGCCCTTCTGCTCATTAGCACACTTCCTTTAGTGCTGCCTGAGCCAAGGGCTCCGTCAGAGCTGGAAGCCTCAAGCCCTCTGCAGACAGACTGTTTAAGATGTAGCTTGCATTGTCTCCCGAGGGTCTTATGCTTTCTCCCTCTCTTCCTGCTCAGGTCAGATGAAGGACTTCTGCTTGTTTCTCATGGTCCCTAATGTCTTCATAATATTTTACTGGAAAGGCAAGCCTCCGTTTATACCTGTCTTTTGACATGTTAATCTACTTGCCACTTTTCCTTTTTCCCTTAGCTTGTCTTACTTGGATTGTCTTTTGCAATTTGGCCTTGTCTATTCACTGATCTCTTTTATTCTGTTTTTTTTTTTTTTAATAACTTTACAAGGTGAACAGTTTTTCTTTTTTAATTGCTTTTTAAAAATTTCAGAGCCTACTCTTTCATTCTTAAGACTACATTTTGCACTTCTGCGTGCCAACCCCTACTATATTATATTCATATGCCACCTTTAAAGAACTGAAGTAACTGCTGTAATGTAGGCATTATCCTGAGTGCTTTATATCAAATTATCTTCTCAAGAAGTATGTGAGAAAAATATTGGCCCTGGTTACCAGGTGGGGAAAGTGAGACAAAGGCAGGTTAGTTAACTTACTTGAGTCATTCAATTATTGAGGGGTAATACTGATATTTGAAATGAATTCTATTTGATGCTAAAGATTGTTTCTCTTTTCCAGTACAAATGATGCTTCCACTTGCCTTTGTTTACTTCAAAGGCATAACTAGCCAAATCCAGTTCTTGTCTACCCTTAAAAGGGCTCATTCCTTTCAGTGCCACTCTTCTAAATAACTTTGGTGCTCAAACTACCAGAATGCAAATATATTTATTTCAAGGTTTTGATCTACTCTAGCAGTTTGGTTGGCTTATTCTTTTACACTGAGTTTTCATCTATCTGACATTGGGTGTGGAGTCCCTTGTTTCATTATTCAAGAGAGAGAACTGTTCTCATATTGTCAAAAGTCACCAAGAGTAATTGCATAACCTAGAAAAATGGACTGGTAGCTGAGCCAAATAGGCAACCTTTGGAAACTTCATGTGAATTTCATCTTTTCTTTGTCCTTTTGATGGTACTTTGGGTGCAAGTAAATGGTAAAATTATAGGACACTGCAGCAGCAGGAAAGTGATGCAATGTCCTTACCTTTTAAGTGGTTGAAGGCACCTGTAGTTTCTCTATACAGGTACCGTATATTGCAGTTCATTGCTATGCCACATCCATAATGCATTAGTTTGCAGTGAGTAATAGGTTCCATCCATCTGAAATCTTGCATAATATTGCAGTAGCATTGGACATTACTGTCATTCAAGATGTACAATATTGTACCAAAAATTAACCACAGATGCCATATTAAAACAGTTGCAGATTTAGATTTAGGTACAATAGGAAGAAAATGTTATGCTATGGTAGTTGGCCAAAACTGCAATAGAGATATGCTGAAAATGAGGAGGAGGAAAAAGAAATTGAGGTCAAGCTGTCAAAAAAGATAGAAATGGAAATGAGGGAAAATAATTCATATGGTCAGTGGCAATTCAAAAGGACTAAAAATTCAGGAAGAGTACAGAATACTGGAGGACTGATGCTTGAATGAGCTGATAAAGTTTTAAAGTAGGAGATCTAATCAGAACAATAATTAGAGATAAAAATGAAGGTATGAGGAAAACACCTATAAATGCAATGATTCATCGTTAGGACTTACTGCAGTCCTTTTATTGATTTAGGAATAAGTTGCTAGAAAAGCTATGGTTTCTTGAAATGACCAGTTCTGAGAAGAAAGTTTTCATATACCAGGAACCATAGCAAATCCAGACTTTACAAGATTCAGGGCTATCTGGAACACCCTTGCACTCCTCACATAATAGACCCTCATGAGATTAACTATTCTCATTTTGAGGAACAGTGTTGGAGGATTCAGTTGGTATGATTTTGTAGTGAACACTGAGGTGGCAAAACTTTATTTTACAGAATTGTTGGCTTGTCAGAGTCTCATTAATTCAAGGACTGTCTGTCTTTTTGATGTTCATTTGACTTATTTAGTCACAGGTAGGTAGAAAGGTTTCAATATTTTTGATTCTCATTCAGTTCTGATTTCTTCTTGGGAAATAGAAAAGGCCAGTGACATTATGGTAGTACCAGAATTCTCTTTCCTCCAGTGATGGCTTCTTCACGTAGTTACTAACAGTGCAAAGAGGCGTTGAGCAGTTCCTCACCCTGGTGTTTTGCTGCCTAAATTTTGTCTTGCTGCCTTATGGTATATCTGGCATAGGAGAAGACAAGGAAACTAGTGCCCTTTAAATTAGCAATTAACTTCATTGGTAGAGTGGGGGAAAAACTGATTGTCAACAATCATGGGTCAGTCAAACCTCCTAACCCTCACTTATCACTTGTGTCTACCTGCCTGGTTCAGAAATGAAATATCAACTGATTTGACTAGTTATCAGGAGACATATTTGGTACCTTATAAGTGACTAGGCACATTCTAGGTCTCTGCAAACTCCAGGGGAAAAATGCCTCTATTATCAATGTATAACCTTGTTTTCCTTCCTCTTCTTTTGAATGCAGAAGAATAAAAGCCTGATGGAACCACCTGCTGTTGCATCAGTGCTTCAGGAGAGCAAAGCAAAGCAAAAACAAACAAAAAACCAAAAACAGATTTTTTTTTTCCTTCTTTAGTCTGGTGTTTAAAAATCTAGGAAATTACAGTGCCACTTCAAAGAGTTTTCTTTTTACAGAAGAAAATTTGGAAAAATTAAAAAATAGTTGAAAAATCTTTAGTTCTCCAATGATGATAATAAGGTAGATTATAGCTGATATCATCGGGCCCTCAATGCATATCCAACAGTATTCTCTTCACTTTACCTATACTATCGTATTCATTCCCTCCAAATTCTATATCATAAGTGCTACCTTTAGTTCCCATCTTACTGATGTGGTAACTGAGGCATAGAGTAATTAATTCTGCTAGGTCACAAGGCCAATGTGTGGGAGAGGCTTACAGAGACTAGAAAGTTAATGTCTGATTCTGCATTCCCAACCTAGACTTCCCTGTTTTTGTCATATAGAATCTCATGTTGGAAACTAACAAATTCTAAATTTTTCATTATTTTAATGTAGGGATTAAACATGTAAAGGTGGAAAACTCCTATAGGTTTGCTGTAATACTGTGAACAAACTAAAACCCATTAGTAAACATTTTAACCAACAAATATTTGTTAGTCTACTCTAGAATGCCCAATTCTAAAAGTCATATGTAAGGAGTGGCTATTTAACATGCTGATTGTTACTTGTCAGGAAGATTCAGTAATGACTTCCTTCAAATAAGAGGCTTTGTACACTGCACATAAATTACAGTTTGTAATAATTCAGGGTAAGCAGTAAGTTTAGAATCTTATTGGTATTGGTTATGAAGGTCAAGTATTGATTTTGTGCTACATTTTATTTAAGTAATGATATTTTTTAAATAATGACATGTTCAGCAAATGCATTAATTGAAATTTTCTGAATTACAATTATTTGCTATTAGGAATTATTTTTTCCAGCCTTTACTCCCCATCCCCTTCACTTTAAGAATTGTGGTTAAGAATACTTACCATGAGATCAACTCCCTTAAAAATTTTTAAATATATAATTCACTCTTATTAATTATAGACACAATGATGTGCAGCAGATCGCCAGAGATTATCTTGTGTTAGTGAAATTTTATACTCAGTGAATAACAAATCCCCATTGTGTAAATTCTTGAAGGTATCTTTTTCAGAAATGTGCTTGATGTCATATGTATATGGATACAAGTTTATGTCCCTCAAAATATTATACAAAAGTATGGATTTCTATATAGAACCTTGGTTATCTCACCTTTCAGGATAAAGGTTTTATTATGTATCAGTTTTCCTAAAATATGTGTTAGTTTCATAAGTATTAAGCAAGAAATCTTTTATTTATGAAGTATTCTATGTAGTTTCTAAATTAAAATATAAGTGATCTAGACAAAAGAAGCTATAGAATGTGAGTCATTTTAATTTCAATGAGAGAAATACAGGATTTGCAGACAGTAGCTATCCACATAATTCAGAAAGAATCTTATTTCCTCAATTTGCTATGGTAAAAAAAAATTGCCTCCTTTATCTAAGACTATAGCTATTTAAAAATTTTCCCTATAAAACAATAATCCTGTTTATTTCTGTGGATTTAGAATACATTTGGAGGTTCTTTAGATAAGAATGCTGAAAATTTTCTGGCTTTCTATTCTAGATGTGACATGGAATACTAAGAATTATTTTTCTGTGACCTCTGAGCTAGGGCCACTCTTGTAGTGTCTAAAATTTTATTGCTAAGTTTAGGCTCAGGGTTGTATCACAAGACATTTTTATATTATACATATTTGAAATCCTTTAAAAAATGTTTGCCATATCAAGATCTTAATTTATTTTTCCTACTGATTTTTGCTAGGCCATTATTTTAGTCAGTGGAACTACTAACCATTGGTTAACTCTCATGGAAGCATGTGGACATAGAAACTACATTGAATTTCACCTGAAATGCCCAATAAACTTTTCCATATTAGAAATATCAATTTTGATTCATTTCTGCAACCAAAGGACAAACCCATCAAAGTAGTTATTTAGGAAACAACCACTGTCTTGAAAATGAAACAAACACAGATATGTTTTCTGCCAAGAGAGTTGTGATCTATACATTTTGCCAATAAATCATGTTCTACTTGAGATTTAATGACTTATTTTGGATGAAATGAATGATGAGAACAAAGGCATTCAATCCAAAAAAATGAAGTTGTATAGAGTAGAAAGTGAATACATCAGTGTGGCAGGAAAGTAATGAAAAGTAAAAGTAGAAAAATTTGATTCAGATTGAAGAGGACCCAAACTGTCAGATATAAGAATTTGACCATGGTGGGGGTTTTTTTGGTAGGATAAATTTGGTAGATATTTGGTATCTACCAAATTTGGTAGATATTTGGTAGATATTTTGGTAGATATTTGGTAGATATTTGGTAGATATTTTGGTAGATATAAATTTGGTAGATATTTGGTAGATATATAAATATGGTAAATATTTTTTTGTAAGGACGATGTCATTACAGCCATATCATATGAAGAGACATTTTAACATTTTGTGGGGCAGACTGGTAATAAGATTATTTATTATAGTAATCTGTAGAAAAATGTGATGAAGTCAAGAATGAAAGCAGTAGTGAGGCAAATGGAACGAGGGCTTCCTGAACCTGGGGGATATTTGAAAGTACTTTTTTTCCGTCTGAGATATCCTCTATTCTGTCTTACCAATTACTTAACTTTAGGTCTCAGCTGAAATTTCCTTTGACTGGGCTCTCTTCCTTGATCCCCTAAGTTAACATCCTCATTCCATATATATGCTCTCCAACACTATGTTCTTATCTTGCAGTATTAGCAATACTTATTTGTAATTATTTTTAAAGATTTTTCTTCCAGACTAAGTTTTATAAGAGTAGATACCACATTTATTTTATTCAGAGAACATCATCAGAACTTAAAATAATTCAACATATTTTTGTGGACCAACTCACCTATTATTAGGGGGATGTTACTGACTTGTTCAATATCAAGGGAAATAAAGGGGTTCAGATGGGAAATAGGCAAAATTTAGGGTTTTAATTTAGTAGAATGTTAAGTAATTATTGTTCTGTCATTTATATTTTAGAATAAGTGAATTTTATATATTTTTCTATGAGCAGGCATTGATTGATTGAAAAAGTGAAAAAGTTTGTGTTAACTTAAGAAAAAAGGAGAGAACCAAAAAATGGGAGAAAAATTCAGGACAGAGAAGGGAGAATCTGAGGATTTAGTAGAAGGACTCCCTCCTCTCTACAGACAGGGTGACCTGGACTCAAAATTTGATGGATAACCAGATAATCCTGTAGATGAACTGGCACAAAGCCATTATTAATCACAAAAAGCTATATACAAAACCACTAAGCCAAGCGCTCTGTACTTGACAGTCTTAGAGAATGTAAGAATGCAAAGAAAGTCAGAGACAGATAACTTTCCAATTCTTAATTCCTCTTTGGAGAATGTAGTCAAATACTCAATAAGCTTTTCCAGAATTCCTCATGTAAGTTCAACTTTCCCAGCTTCTTTTGTACTTGCACTAATAGTTATTGACTTGGATGTTATTCCTAACAAGGAACATCTTATCAAATCACTGCTAAGTCAAGTACATCCTTACCCATGATGCTTAGCCATCTACTTTAATGTTTTTCAGAGGAAAATAATATTTATGTTGTTCATACCAAATGACATTATACTAATTATTTGTGAATACCTTCCATTTTAAAGGTGAGAATTATGTATTTTATAAGTGTTCCCCATTAGCAAACACATCAGTTACTGGACCAGCTATCAACTGTAGAATCATATAATGATTTGCTTAGATTGATGTAAGCTTTTTAAAAGGATGGAATACTTTAAATGGTACTAAAGAACAATTCTTCTTGTCAACTAGAAAATCACAAGCTCCAGTGGACTCTGAAATACTAGATTACTCAACTCTCCTTCACTGGGAACTACATTTCACTGTTTCAGAAATGTGCCTGTAGCTCTTGGTTTAGAGCTTGTGTCAACCTGGACTGGAATACAGGTTTTCCTTAAAAATACATACATATTACTAAGAATTATTAGAATTCAATGTGAAGAAAAACAATTCACTTAAATATGGGCACAAATCTTCAACAGGCATTTCAGAAATTTTGAAACATACATGAAAAGATGCTTAATGCCATTAGTTATAGAGAAATCTAAAAGAAACTAAAATGAGGATACTGCCCTACACCACCAAAATGACTAACATGGAAACAAAAAAGTGACATATGTGCTGTATGTGTTATGAACCAGTGAAATGCTGATATATCACTGATGGATCTGTAGAATGCTACAATCATGTTGAAAAACAGGTTGAGAGATTCAGTCCTGAATAAAAAGAGAAATAAAAACATGTGTGGATGAAAGACTTGTACATAGATTTTAGAGTAGCTTAATTCATGGTAGTAAAAACTAGAAGCAACCTAAATTGTGAAGATGGAAACAAGTATACTGTTTATGAATATATAATGGAGTAGTACTTGGCTTTTTTTTGATTGGTTATTTTTAGTTATACATGATAGTAGAGTCCATTTTGATAAATTATAGCTTATTCTGCAGTTCTTTATGTTACTGCTTCTTCTTAAGGAACTATTTACTCTCCAGCCCATGTCACCACACACTCTGAATCAGGAGTGGGCCTAACATTGTGTTAAGCAAAAGAAAGGAAGAAAAAACAACTCCAAAGGACTACATCGAATGATTCCATTCATATTAAAATCAAAAACAGGCAGAATTAATCTTGGTGGATCAGTAGTTTTTTGGTATAGAAGCAGTGCTATAGACTTTGGAGGAACAAGGACAACTTTCTTGATGTATGGTAGTTACACAGGTGTATACAGTTGTTACAACCATCCTTAAATCATTCTCTTTAAGCCTGTGTATTTTGTTTTATGAAAATTATACTTCAGTAAAGCCGATTAAAAGTAAAGGAGTAAGTAATTTGTGTCTAACAAAATTATTTTGAAACATATTTAATTCACATGAGAATTTTATCACTTTGATACAAATTTATGTGATTTATTAAAAATGAGAATGTTCCTAAAACAGATTTAAAGGAACAGATGTAAGCTGGGTGTGATGGTGCACGCCTGTAATCCCAATGACTGGGGAGGCTGAGGCAGGAGGTTTGCAAGTTTGAGGGCCACCTTAGCAACTTAGGGAGACCCTTTCTCAAAGAACAAAACAAAACAAAAACAGACTTAAAAACTTCTACATAGAATTGCTTGGTTACCCAAAGTTTGATTACTGTGAAATTAATACTTTCAAGCTTAAAGATACTTTAATTTTCAATTTAATACAAATTGTCTTTGCTGCCTGTTAATCCAAATTAGTGAGAATCATTACAATACTAATTTTAGTGTTAAACTGTGGAAAGTCCTAATACAGGGAATATCATGGAATATTCTAATAATGGTCAGCTTTTTTAATCAAAATTCATGAATCACAATTTTTATTCAGTACTATTTTGCTCCACTTGGAAATTAACATTTATAATATTTATTTATAAAGGAGTTCTTAAAATTATTTTTGATGAATAGGTAGATGAACAGAATGTGAAAATCATTAGAATAATATTTAAAAGAACTGCTCCTAACCATCCTCAAATATTTTACCTTTATAGCATGTTATTTTTTTAATTGTTTTTATTTGTTCCAATTAGTTGTACATGACAGTAGAATGTATTTATACATTTTGATAGATCATACATAAATGGAGTATAATTTCTTATTTTTTTGATTGTACATATTATACAATCATATTGATCATGCAGTCATACATGTACATGAGGTAATAATGTTTGTTTCACTCTACTATCTTTCCAATCCCCATGATTCAAAACTATGATTCAAAACTAGTTGATTGAATTTCTAATGCTGACTTTTCTGAAATATCCTTATTTCTTTCTGCTATATTTGTGTATCCTATCTTTCTATGTCTATGAAACATAGTTAAAAGTTTTGCTATCAGAGTGATACTAACCGGGGGAGTGGGGGTTAAGAGAAGAATGCAGGAACTTTAGATTACGAAGAGGGAAATGAGAGGGGAAGGCGGCGGGGGTATGAAAAATGTTGGAATGAGACAGACATCATTATCTTATGTACATGTATGATTACATGTGGTATGAATCTACATCATGCACAACAATAGAAATAAAAGTTGTACCCCATTTGTGTACAATGAATCAAAGTGAAGTCTGTAAAAATTTAAAAAGCCTTTTGCTTGATAGGACCTTTAATATACATATAAAGCTTTAAACATTGCGAGTTTGTTTAATGTCTTACTTAGAAAAAGTAACTTATGAACTAAGTTTTTATCATATAAAATAAGTAATAAAACAATCTTGTCTTGTAAATGTCAAAGTGTACTATTTTCTAAGGGAGATGGACAAAAATTATCATTACTGAAAATAGGAGGAAAATAATTAGTATTTTTAGGCTAATAAAATATATTTTATGATGTATTCTAAGAAATTTTGAATGGCTCATGTCATGTGGTTAAGGAAGGAGTTAAACTCTGAAGCAGAATAACAAAGAAGGGGAAGAAGTTCAGCCTGTGAGAAAAATAAATATTTGTTTATCCAAGTGGATAAACTACAATGAACTGATGACATTGTCAAATGTGAGAGTGATAGTTCAACATAAAGAGAAGTTTGTGCAATACTAAGCAAAGTTTAAAAACTCAGTGGTATGTAAAGTGCAAGACTTATGATCACCATCACTTCAAAGATTATAAGGAGATTTTCAAAAGCTATAGGGTTAAACAGGGTTAACCCTATAGGGTTAAAACAAATATTGGCAGAATGAAATATACTGCAATACACGGGAGTGTTTTAAAACAAAAGAGCATAGAACATGTTCTGACCTTGCAGTTAAAAAATGATTTTGGCTAAGAATGAGAAATTTCAGAAGAAAAAAATCTGATGTAAATTTATTAGTGGAGATGACAAGGTCCCTTATAATTAAAATAAATCATGTTGATGGTATATTTTCTGTTGGAAATGCACAATGGCCAGGGCTTACCTGCAAACTCAGTGGAAAGTGGTTTACACCATCACTTGCTTGTACCAGTCCAGTTATGATGGTGACAATTGCCATTTATTGAGTTGTTTTTTTGTTTTTTTTTTTTCTTTTGGTATTGGGGATTGAACCCTGGGGTACTTAACCACAGTCACATCTCCAACCTTTTTCATTTTTTTTTTTCTTTGACCCAAGGTCTTGCTAAGTTGCTTAGGGCTTCACTAAGTTCTGATCCTTCTGTCTCAGTCTCCCAAGTCTCTGGGATTACAGGCATGTGCCACCACTAGTTGCATTAGTTGCATTTAATCATAAAACATATGAGTAAATTATACTCTTCATTTTACAGACTTAAAGAAGTTAAATAACTGGTAAAAAGTCATACAAATGCTAATAGGAACATTGGGAATTTAAGCACACTATTATGCTCATTCTGTCACCTGCACTTTTTTGCTGTGCCTCATTGTAAAGCTCAAATTTAGAAATCTTCACATTTTATCATTAAGACCATGGAAAACTGAAAAAGGCCAGGAAGAGACAAATAAGGTAAACACTCAGAGAAATGCAAATAAATTTGCATGACATAAAGACGAGGGGAAAAAAAGCCCACCTTGAATCTTGGTAAAATTAACAACCTGTTTTTATTTCATTTGGTTGAAGTAACTTTCCTTGCTTGACTTCTTGAGATCTTATCTCTGTTATCTTAAAAAAGTGAAGGACTGTCATGAAGGAATACATATACAGAGATTGAGTCTGTCTCCTTTCAGGTAGAATTCAAATATCATTTGGCCCATCATCTGTTATCTCTTGAAAGAGTTCTGCCTGGAGACACATAAAAGAGAGCCTGTGACCTTCCAAGATACCATTCCACTGCTTTGTGAAAATAATGTCATCTTCTATACACAGATTTTCTGGTTATATTATAAAGGCATTTCAGGACACAGTCATTACTAAGTTTCTACAGTTAATGCTTTGAAACTATTTTGTTTTTGCAAAATTAGAATTTTATATGAAAATAATTAGGCACTAAAAATTACCCAAATAGAAGTTTTTTTCCCCCCAAACATAGGAACTTTGAGGGGGAAGGTATGAAGATGACCAATTGGTTTCTGGCCACCAGTTACCTCACTGAACTCAAATGTACTATCACTGTGACTATCTTGGAAGAAAAGAATAATTGTTAAATATCTGCTATATACAGAGATGATGCTGACTCATGTGTGTAAACTCAAAAAGTACAGCAGAATAACTGTAAAGAAATTCCTATAGTATATTTTTGACTGACAGACTGTAATTTTTGTGGATTCTTGAATTTAATACCTATTTACCATCTCTGACACTGTTATAATTTGGGACTCCTAAACTTCATGTAATTCAGAGTATGTAATTTTTGAGAGTGTGTTTAACGATGTGACCATCTATTACAACTTCAGAGATTCATTATAGGTTACAATAATTTGTTGAGATATCTCTAACTCATTATTCTATGGAATTAGCCTGGACTCTCATTCAGTTCTACTCTTGAAATAATTTGTAATAATGATGTTTTAGAAGGAATCTTTGAGGTAGGTCACTACCATTACTCTCACATTCAGAATCTTTCATGTTGTTTTGGTAGGTGTTTCTCATAGAAGGAGTTACAGAGCACTCATAGTGGCACTGTCCACATTATGGAAATGTAGAGGGTCACCATGGTCATAAACCTTTTGACTGTTGCAAGAAGCAATTCCCCACTTCAGTGTGAGACAGCTCACACAATAGAAATACAAATTGCTAATACAATTCAAATATATTCAATGTTACAAGCACTTAAATTTGAATGAACAGTTTTGACTTGTCAAACTGTGAAAGAGCTCTTAATAGTCTGCATTCTATGTATCATGATATAAGCATTTTCGTAACTACTGAGAGCAGTTATACCACAGATTATAAAACATTATGGACTATAGATCAAAATGCTAAATCTGACCGTTTGATACAGCAATTGGGCATTATAGAAATGTATCCTAAGGAAATTAAAGAAAGAATAAAAATTTTATGGACAAAGTCACTTAAAATTTTCTCCCTCAACTTTTTTGATATTACACATTATTAAAATGTGCACCAATAGCATAATAATTAAATTATTGCACATTCATTTTATGGAATATTAGAAAGCCATTAAAACTCATGATTTTGATGAAGTTTTAATGACAGAAACACTTAAAATGTGATGTTATAAAAACAAGATATAAGATTGCTAATAAACATTCAAATGTATTCAATGTCACAAGCACTCAAATTTGAATGAACACTTTTGACTGTTCATTGACTGCGATTCTAAGTTCATGAATACAAATTCCTGTGTTTAAATATAAGAATATTTGCTGGTGTGTTTTATCTTTCTATTAAGGTTATATCTACATTTTCTTATAAATTCTTGATATTTTAAAAATATTCTACAATGAATATTTTGCTTTTGCAATCAGAAAATAAAGCAATAGATATTATTTTAAAATAAATAACTCATGAAATAAAACATGTTTAAATTTCACTCATTAAAATCTACCCATCTAAAATTTTCACCCATCTAAAATCTTCTAGAATCTACATGGTATTATATACTCAAGTTCACAGTCATTCATTTTTATTTAAAAAATATGTACTCAATGTCTTTGATACTAGGGGAGACAATCTTTCCATTTTGTAAGAAACTCTGGGATCTAGTCTCTTTTAGCCACTTTATTTTCACATTTGTTAACTTTCTTCATATACTTTTCCATTTCCTTTTTCCTAAGATTACATATTTTTTCTAGCTTAAATTCATTCTGTATCCCATTTTAGTTTGCTCCTCTTAATATAAAACTTCTGTATATGTATATATGCATTAGATATGTCATACCTATCATGTTTATTTAATTCATGCTATGAAGCAGTCCCCAATATTTCTTACTTTCTACACCTTTTACTATTCAGTAGTACGTTCATTACTGTTCAAAGTACAATAACTACCTCTCTTCTAGGAACCTATTAACTATTTATTGCTGTGGAATTAACTTTTTAATAGGATGTATTACATCTTACTCAAGATTTCATATGTTCAGAACATATTACATCTACTATTCCTTAAGTAGTATTACATCAAAGTAATGATAATTCAAATTAACTGTGAAGGTAAGGTTTTTTTTCTCTTTGGCACATTTATGGATTGCTTCAGAATATTTTAAGACTTCATTCTTAGAATATTCACTTAAAATTTTCTTGATAAATTAAAAAAAGTTATCAGTTATTTTTTTTCTGGAAAAGTAATTTTCAATGGGCAGTTTTACATTGTCCTGCCTCATATGCTTGTATCATTGTGTATTGCTCAAAGGTACTTGGGGGAGGTACATGCAGTAATTGAAATCCTGAAGTACTGAGGAAAAGGTATTATTTTCTAATTCATTTAGCCAGATAGGGCCATAACTGATTGACTAATTGATTGTAATTCATGCAAATTATATATACGAATGGCGTGGTTTTACATGAGACAATATTTTAATTGTTAGCCAATGGAAGGTCATGGTTCATGTCAAGGCTAATGTAGGTTTGCATATACATATACACATGAGTGCAAATCTTGAATTTCCAGAAAGGGTATTTATTTTTTTCTATCACCATTGTTGCTTCATTGCCAGAATTATCAATTCTTCTAATGAAATGTTAATAATCACCTGTACATGATAATATTAGGTTGCTGCATGTTATACCTAGTATTTCTCTTTGTTCTTGGGACTTGTATTTTTAAAACATTGCAATAGTGCTATATTTGTGATCTGGAATGTCCCCCCAAATCTGTATTTTAAAGGTTTAGTCCTCAGGGAGGTGCTATTGGGAAGTTGTGGAAACTTCCAGAGATGGGGTCCAATAGGAGGTCTTCTGGATAATCAAAGGGGATTGTAGGAACCTAGTACCTTCTTTCTTTTTGCTTCCCTGATCATGAGGTGAGTGGCTTTGCTCTATGACATTTTCTGCCATGATGTGCTGCCTTGTCATAGGCCCAAAGCAATCAGACCAACAAACAGATCGTAAACTGGAACCTCTGAAACCATGAGCCGACACAGAACATTTTATTGTATTCTCTCAGGTATTTGTGATAGTGATGGAAAGCTGACTAATACAAACAGTGTGTGTGTGTGTGTGTGTGTGTGTGTGTGTGTGTGTGATTTATATGTATGTATACACATAAATATGTATGTATATATGTATGTATGTATATATGTATGTATGTACATATGTATACATATATACACCTTATCCCCTTCCTTTGAGATGGAAATAGTGAATGAATTAGGAACAATAAAGGAAAACTATTGAACATATCCTAAAAAAACTACCAGTTTTGTGTGTTGTAACAGAGATGTGGAGATGCCAGTACACCCTGGTCTATGGTACTTTTCTTCTCTTAACAAGTCTAAGCACATGGTTTGCTAGTCAGTGATTATCTTAAACTTGTTGTATTCTTCTGTTATTGAATAGGGAAGGACATTTTTGTTATTGTTAATTGTAGCTCCTGCTTTTTTCTCCTTTAAAATTGTCTGTTCTGTTAGATTTATAATGTAATAATGCCTCATTTGGGCATGTTAAAAAGTTTATCTGCATCTCATATCTTACTTTTAGTTATTTCTTTCTATGATATGAAAAAAATTTCCTGAAAAAATTATTTTCTGTAGTTGAGCTAACCAGTTGCATACTAATTCCTTAAAATGAAAAGCAATAATATGACATTTCATTCTTTTAAAAAGTAATGACATCCAGATAAATTTATTTTTCATTTTCTCATATAGACTCCTTAAAGATTACTTACATGAGGCTAAAACTGTATATTGAGAATGGGAATAAAACTTTCTTCACTTAAAAATTAATTTAATTGATGATTTAAAAGTAAGTTGTTTTTCAGTAAATTCTGATGGGAATTAAGAGAATCGTTACACAGTTTATAAATATAATAAAATTGTCTTACTATACTAATGCCAATGATTATAATAGTTAATATTTTTGAAGGATTGTTCCAGATGCTGCACTTTTCTCACAACAATGCCATGATATAAAAATTGTTACTTCAGTTTTACAATGAGGAAATGGGGTACAGGCATCTAAAGTAATTTGACAAAGAAGACAAAGGTCTTATATCTTGAATTCTGACTATAATGTTGTGAACTGCTTATGTGGTACTAAGCTATAATAAATTCATGTCACTAATCTGGATTTAATGATTGCAAAGAAACCTATATGTTTTGCAAATTGCTTTTAAAAATTACGTTTCTTTTAAAAATGTTTTATAATCATAAGAAGGCATACTTTATGAAATGATTAATTACACACAACAGAAAGAAAAGGTGTGCAAGTGGAAAGTACTATTCTACCCTCCTGTATCATGTATCCTTTGAAACATACGCAACCTTTGGCATAATTTAGAATTAAGAAAGAAAAGATGGGAGAGGAAGAGAATTTTGTGAAGAGGTTTGTTACTGGTTGGAATGACAACAAGTAAGTAACCTTTCCTGCTACTTGGAAGTTAGTTAGAGGTTTTGGGAACTGTCATGTTCTCTAGGGAAATATTTAATTTGGTTTCACTATATAAAATACAACCTAGAGGAGATTAGTGCCTAAATCCAGGGATTGTCTGCCTCCACTCAGGACTCCCATCTGCCTCTCTGGCAGGTGACAATCAGAGCCTGATCCATAGTAGACACGCATAAAGTAGTAACCAGTAGAGCACAGGCAGGAGATCTTAGGAAACATTTGTTGTTTTCCTTATCAAGAGTGGAATTTGATAATCTTATTATAGTTCATCTTACTTTATTAAATTTTAATAGCTTTACATTTTCTGTCATTCAAACATGTAATTCCTTCTGTTAAATATATTCCTAAGCACAGTGCTTTTCAGTTTTTAAAAAATATACAAATTTAAAGTATGAGATAAACAATGTATAATGATTTACAAAAAACACTCTGCTTATAGGTCTTTTCTCCCCATCAACCAAAAAATCTAGGTTGAATGGAAAGTGGAGCAACAACAAATATATCTGTTTTGAACCTGAAATTTTTCATACCTTATTCATGATTGAGAAGAAGGAAGAATGTTTCAAATGAAGCCCTAATTAACATGACAGTTTTTCCTTTGAAATTATTATGGACAAAAATCACTGTTTATGTACTGATAAAAACTTGGACAGTAATTCCTCCAGAGAAACTGGGGCAACTTCATTTTGTAGCCCAAGTTCCACTCAGCTTTCACTTTTTCCTTTGCCACATGCCTTCTAGATTAATACCATTTTACCTGCTCTTTTTCGTGAATATAGTCATGGCCTTCTTTTATTTTTAGAATGGTTTTCTGGATACCATCTATACCTTACTTGAAATAGAGACCTAAATATTTTGGTGGGGACTGTCAGAATTGGAGTGAAGTCTATTCTACCCACCATGTTTATAAAATCATAATGATGGATATTTTTATGAGTTTTAAGAAAATACTATTAAAACTTTAGTATATAATTATTTTATGAGAGGATTCTAAGAAAAAAAAAGGAAAGTACCTTTTTATTAGTACAGTCATTAGTAGGATATGCCCATGTTCATCCTAGTTGTCTGACCAATCCCTGGGTGACTGACATTTCATCAGATCTCAGTGCTTCCTGTCCTAGTCTCACCTTTCTTTGATCATTTTTAAGTTCCCTATTACTCATTCACTTCTACTTGGAAAATAATAAGTATGTAGAGAGGATTGATGTGAGGAGCACTTATTTTCAAGTACCCAGGCACTTTGCACATAAAATTTTATTTAAAATATATTAAGCACATAGTAACATATTTCATATTACACACAAACTATTGAGGTTGAGAGTAATGAATGATTCCCCAATATTACATAAATCACAAATGGCAGAGGTGGAGTTCTCCTGTTTGTTTCAAAACCAAAGCTATCAGCTCCTAGTTAATGCTACAGAATTTTTATAACAAATACTAGACACTACCTTTGTTTCATTTCAAGCATAATGTTTAAAATCATCTTGGTTGATTTATAGAGTATGATATGGTTTTGGCAAGTAGAACCCTGTGCTTCTTACTGCAATGGATAAATGTGCTAGACTTCACAGAAGATAATATTCTAAAGAACTCTCGCATTCATTTAGCAACAACTATTTATCGAACTAGTTTTATGCCAGGAACTGGAATAAGTCAGTGAACATAACAGACAAAAATCCCTGCCCTTGTGGAATGTATTATTGGGCAAGACAGAACACAAACAAATGAATATAATATGGTAATAATTGCTTCATAGAACAGTAAATAAGGAAGAAAATTAAAAGTATTTTAAGTAGGAGGTATCAAAAAGGCCTTACTGAGAGGGATAATTGGAAAACTTGGCGAAGGTGAGGAGGTAAGCCTTCAGGGGTATCTGCCTCTAATGAGTAGAAAGAGAGAGAGAGAGGGAGAGAGAGAAAAAGAGAGAGAGAGAGCACTGTAGGTTCTGATGTCAGTGAGCATATATTTATATCAGATTCTGTAAGGTCTTGAGATCATTTAGGTGACTTTGCCTTTCATGGTAAAGAAAATGGGGAAGACATTCAGAGGATTTTGAGCAGGAAAGTGACCTGCTTTGGCTTAGGTTTTAAAAGATGATTCTATGTGATATTTTGAGATGAGGTGAGAGTGGAAGACAATTCAGTCAATAATGATGGTGGTGGTTGAATCGTGGTGGTTCTGGAGTTGGTAAGATGACAGATTCTGGTTACATTGAGGATGTGGAGTCCTCTAATCACAAAATTAGTGATGAGTTGGAAGTAGATTTGAGAGATGGAGAAGCATCGAAGATGATTCTAGATTTTTTTGACATAAGTATGCCATTAATTAATTTGGAAAATATAGGGATGGATAGGTATAGTAGGGTGAATGTGGACCCCAGGATTATGGATTTGCATATGTTAATTTGTAAATGTCTATTACTACTCAATGAGATGATATTGAGTAGACAGTTGAACATATGAATCTAGACAGGGATATACATTTGGGGTTGTCTACATATGTCTGTATCAGTAGCATTGATGAAATCATTAAAGAAATAAAAAGAGACACAAGAGAATAGGTCCAAGGACTCATCTGAGACACTCTGTTATTAAGAATTTGATAAGATAAAAAGGAAGCAGCTGAGGACACTTCATAGGAGAGTCAGTAGGTTAGGAAGAAAGTTAGCAATGAGTGACATCCTTGAACTTAGTAAAGATAGCAGTCAAGGAGGAGGTTGTGATCAACTTTGTCAAATAATGCTGACAGGTCACGTAAGATGAAGATTGAGAAATGATGTTAGATTTAGTAACATGGAGCTTACTGACAACCTTATGGGAGCAGTTTCAGCAGAATTATGAGAGAAAAGCCTTTAGAGAGAAAGAGATAAATTGGAGGTATCATAGACAATAAAAATCATCAATATTATCATAACACAATTATTACAGCTAGCTTTAAAGAGAATTTTTATGCTCATCATTTTTTGATGAAATTGGACCTTCTGCAAGATCTTGCTATTAAACCTTTCATCAAATAGCACATACATTACTAGATTACAAATTTGTGTTTTTAGTATTGAGAAATTATGTCAAATTAATTGAAGTTATTTATAATTCTGGATATTTTAACTTTATGCATTTGAAAACATTGTTCTGAGAGAGTCCACAGGATTAATAGTCCTTAGCAAAAAGTTTTTAGACTCTTAACTATGCCTGCCTTAGGGTTGCAATCAAGATTTCTAGAATTTTTCCTTTCCTACTATTCCTAACCATTATTCTTAAGCCTGCCACACCACCTTTTGTAAAGCTTCCCACAACGTGAAATTAAAAACAAAAGGTTCTGTCTGCCATAGATTCTACAGAACCTTGTTCTGTTCTTATCCCTTAAAATTTTGGTTTGGGATGCTGTGCTGTGTACAGATGCTTTCAAAATGAAATAAACCTGCTAAAACTTCCAGAATGTCAAAGATAGAGTATGTCCATAATATTTTGATTTAGTTAAATGCCTTCTATTTCTTTCTCTTTTTTCTTATAGGCATTTATAAATTATTAACTTATATTTTCATGCTACATATTATGTGAGAAAAGATCATTCCAATTAGCAATTATGCCCTAAAACTGTTTAAGTTCTTAACTACTTCTGTTTTGCTCTACAGTTTCAAATGAGGAAGACTGAAAAATCTAATCAAACTTTGCTGGTATTTTCTATACAACATCTGGTCTGACAGCTAGATCTGTGGCAAAGCTTATAAATCAAAGTGGAGCTGACTTGGAAGTGATATAGAAATGCAGAAGTATCCCATGATTTTTGTGAAAGATTTGTGATCATTTTTATGTTAATGTAATAAAACTAAAATTGAGCTGCAATATTTCAAATTTTAAACATTTTCATTTTGAAAATGGTTTTATTGTAATTACTGAAAAATAGTTATCTATAGAGAGAAAAGGCTTGAGAGCTTGAGGAGAAATGAAATATGTTTAGGGAGTTTGTTAGAAATGTCTAAAAAGGTTTCCAAACAGCTAGAGCGTCCCCTCAGGAAGCTTACCTACCTGACTTGAAAGCACTTCTGAAAGGAAACAATTAAAAACTTGGTGTAGAATAGACTTGTGGCAGGATGTGTTGTTTGAGACGTTACCAACTCAGAAACTTGGACATAGAAGTGTTGATTTTGAGGGGAGGGTCTATTCGGAGCTTAATCCAAGATTGGGGACTTGCCAAATTATTTTGGTGGAAAAAGATTGGACTAAGAAAGAGCAAAGAACACTCTGTGTCAGCAAATGTCTTGACTTTCTTACTGGTTAGAGAGAAAAGTGAAGCTGGAAAAAAAGAAATGTGCATTAAGAAATCAGGAAAAGCTCGAGAAATTAGAGAAATGAGGGAAAAGTAAGTTCAATTACACTGAGAATAGAGTGGGAGGCACTGAGACAGATAGGCTGTAGGATATTAAACCTGGAGGGAGCTATAGAAATCATCTACTATAAGCACTTCCTTTTCTAGATTATCCTTCATTTTCTAGATGATCCACATTACTAAATTCATAGAAGTAACCAGGAGCAGAGTCTTTGGAGATCTTAGGACTGGAGTCTCAACCTTTCCTTGCTTTTTGTTCTCTTTAGCCAACTGCCACAGAAGTAAAAAGAATAATTAATACAGACTCTTTTCATAAAATAAATGAGTTGAAGAAAGGTTCATTATTTCTATTGAGCATGAAGACTGAAACAGGAATGAAAATAGAATCCTATCTTGGCCTTAACCCTAAGCATCAATCCAAACCATCAGATGCTCTGGAAGTTTCCCCTAAGAACGCTGCCTTTATCACTGAAGATTTGAGAACATGGACTTCTATAAAGAGGAAGAGGTTTTGAAGAGAATAAAAGATTGTCAGAAAGATGGATCCGCTGCATTAGGACACTGAGCCATCTCTGCTCTGTAAGCCTTTGCCTTGAATCTGTGGGTGTAACAGCAGCAGGCTGAACATAGTGATTATGATTTTTTTTCAACATCTATCCAGTGGATATGAGTTGTCAGCAGCACCTATGCAGGACCTGGGCAGGACCTGTGTGTAATTGGGAAGGGTCTGTTGGAAAGCTGTGGAGATAATTTATCTACACTCTCTCTCCCTGCCCTAACATAGAAGCATGACTACTACTTAGACAAGTTAAATGATATCTGACCTATAAAGGGAATTTTTAGGAATCTCCTATTTCTTCAATAATATATCTTAAAAATGCATCTTGAACCAAAAACCTTAGCTCTCCCCACCTTTCATCCTTGTTTGTGCACCCATGTTTGGAGGATCTCAAAATGAGTGTGAGATCACCATTAGGGTTAGTTTGCCCTCAAGGTTGTAGGATAGAGAAGGTTCTTTTGTCAAATTTGGCTCTGGTGCTGGAATTTTAACATGTGTTATTGGCTCTGGGGATTATGTTCTGGTTCCGGCTGAATGAAAGCTTGCTTTGCTTTTGTTTTCTCAGAGTATTTAATAAAATGGCAGGTTTTGCTTACTCGCTTATTGTATTCTTTCGCTTGGAAACCATGCAGATTTTGAGACCAGCTGCAGGTTTGTGACAAAGAGATAGCTAATAACCTGAGGTATATGCCTTTAAAAAAAAAGCTTTTTAAACATTTTTCTACAAGGGCAGACCTATAGTACACAAAGTTAAGCCATTTAGACTGGGTTTAAATCTGCTTTCTATTAATAGCTTTCAGAAGCCTTTCTAAATAACCTTGAGGCACTGAGAATTTTCTTTTAAGAGAGCAGGTAAAGAAAAAAAAAGACCTATGGTTTGTTAACCAATAAAAACTAAGTTGTTAAATCTGCCTTTTTCAAATAAATCAGTAGGGTCAATTAGAACATTTATTTTCTTCCTTTCTTTTTTATTTAGTCTTCATAAATTTATTAGAGATGAAATAAACCTCTGAGATTACCTGGTTAGATTCTGGATTTTCTAAAAGAAAGTACTGCAGACCAGCAAGAATAAGTGATAAATATTGTATATTTGGTGCATTTGAAACCTGCTGCTGGCCCTTCTGGTCCTACTGCCCCTGCCCTTTTCATCTTGCTCCAAGCCATGGAGGCTTAAATTTGTGGAATGCTCCAGAATGTCCTTGTCTTTTTGCTGCTTTTGATTAGATTTGGCTTTTATATTCAGGGTTCATGTGTGTTAATTCAGACTGCAGGAAGAGAGAGGAAGGATTCTGATTTCTCTAGCTCTCCTCATGCCTGTATTACTAGTGACTGCATTGCAGGTGACCATCTCCTGTAGGCTCATTTTTCAGCAGCTATGGTAATTTTTCTCCCTTGTTCTTCTGCCATAGGGTGGAAATGACATCCTGCTATTTTATCATCCTTGCTGGCTCCTCTTAACTCTGTCCACACTATTGCAAAAATGTGTTTCCTTAACTTTCTTGAGTCACCCCTTTTGACTGTATCATCTGTTTCCTGCCAGAACCCAGAGTGGCACAGCTCTGGTAAGCTTCATGCTGGGACTGGAGCTCAATTCTCCCTACTCCATTTGAATTCCCTTTCCAACTGCCAAGTGAAAGCCTTATAACCTCATTCTTTAAGTATTGAATCAACATCCACAAATCTTTTGGATGTATTTCTTCCAAAGTACTTTTAGTTGCTTCTCGTTTTTACCCTGAAAGGAGCATATTCTTTGTTTGAATAGGTGCGTAAATAGTAAATTTAAGAAATGCTAATGAAAGCTTGCATCTCACTTTTTATTATTTGGTGATTGTTGTTGTTGGGGGTGTGGGGAGATATTTGTTCCTTGATATAACTGGGTTCCTATTGGTCAAGAAGGGAAGTATTAATCCTTCCATGTAGGCTCAGTGAGATCTTCCTGCTTGTTCCCTGTTGGTCACCAGGAGATGTTGTTCAGATGATATGTTACTGATAAATATCATGAATTTAATCTCTACAGAGCTAAGTAGCAGTATGTCTTCTTTTCACTGTTCCCTTTCTAATAATCCTTCATATTCCTTAATTTTAGCACCACTGCATTTTTTCCCCTAAGGCAAAGACATTAGAGACTCCTGGATACTTCTCGCTACATTATTTCCTCAAAAAGCTTTTAAACTCCCTTTATCCATTTGGAGAGTGGGGTTCTCCAGTGGAACTCGTAAGGGTTGGAAGTAAACAGGACAGTGGCTACTGTAAATCTTGTCACTGGGTCAGTTTCCAGAATCCTCCTAGAGTGTGATTTATCATGACTGAATTCACTTGAAGGCAGTTAAGCAACTACTTTGGAAAAATAAAGATGCATCTATTTTAAACACAGCTAAAATGCTGAGATTTGCTCTGCCTGGAAGCAGAGCAACAGGTAAAACTAATAAGAAGAATTAATTTTACTCTGAAATGACAGCATTATGCATGTTGACTGTTGACTTTTCGCAGAGAACATTTAACTGGAGGGAAACTGACAACTTTTATCAGGTGCCTAGGGAGTTCACCTCTCCCTTGCTAATAAGCAGAAATAAAGTAACTTTTTTGTCTGAATGATGATAATTTGCAAATATTCTCAGTCCAAACTCTATAAGTCAGTTAAATTTTGATATCAGTTGGTTTTGTGGGGTCCATACTGCTAAAAAGATAGAAGACAATGCCTACTCATTCTTTAAAACTCAATGAAGCTATCTCTTTCACTGGGAAGAATTCTCTCTTGCTCCTAAAGCTCTCTGTAGCAGTGGTTCTAAAACCTTTGCAACTTCACAATCATTTGCTGAGTCTGACATAAAAACACATCTTAGAGTTTCACAAGACAGTCACTGGTATATACACTGTGTTTGTGTAAATTAGACAAAAGGGAACTCTGGGGAGATGCAGCCCTTGACTTGCAGAAAGTAAGGTTAACAAGAAGGTTCTCTTTCCTCTAGCTGATAGATACATTTGTAAAATGCATAAAAAAACAAAACCAAATGCTGTGAGTCAGAGGTCTTTATATTTTTGGCAGTTTCTGTAGAATTCATTCAGAAACTCTCAGAGTTAGATTTGAGGACCCCTTTCTGCAGAGTACTTGCCTCATGACCAGAATTACCAAACTGTGCCTGAGGTTCAAATATTTGAAATCCCCCATCATCTTTGAAAACAGAAATAATGGAGAAAAGGTGATGTTCATATCAGAAGCTGAGAATTTTTTATAACTTCAGGTTCTCATTTTATAGATGAGGAAGAACAATGAGGCTGATCTTCAACTTGTGATAGAGCCTAGCTAGGCTGCTTCAGTCTTGCTCTGTAAGTCCCAGAAGTCATTCATTTGTTCACCCATCCATTGTTCTGTCCATCTACCCACCCAACCACATATGTTGAGTATCTATTTTCTGTCAAGTGGAAGGAGAGGCAATGAGGAATCCTGGAATGAATGAAGACTTCAGCCAAAAAGATATGTGCCTAAATCCTAGCTCCCTCAGCTTTCTAGGTGCCTGTGTTTATGCAAGATGATTAATTTCACTGAATTGGAAAACTTCATTTGGAATGCATTGTATCACCTACATTATATGATAGTGAGAATAAGACACTATCTCTATAAAGCTTACAGAACTAAGCACCTAGTGAATAATGAATAATTGAGAAGTGTTATTTAGAGACATAACAATATCACAAAACAAGCATGATTTTTTTCCTAGTCTTTCTTAATTTGTATATAAAGCATCTTTCCCCAGTCTTCTATAATATATAACTCAAAATAAAATGGATCTTTTTAGGGAAACAACACTCAAAGTAAGATTTTAAAAGAACAAAAGCATCTACAAAAAGAATTTTTCTTTTCAGCAATTAACAGAAGTTTTACTATTTTTTGGAGGGTGTATAATGTACTATATGAATGGAAATTTGGAAAGACTTTGATAATACTATCTATCGAAGTGCTGTATATTTCTTGCAAAACACATTTACATTTATTATCTTGATATTTTTCCTGTTTGAGAACAAAATATAACTTCCATTTTATATGTGAGAAAACTACACCAACTCACATCACTGATGGCAGTGCTTAGACCAGAATCCATTTTCCTGATTTTTAGTTCAGTTTCTTTCTCCAGTCCATTTCCTAGCCAAATTATTTTAATAATTGTAATAGCCCTTTGTGGGAAGGTTTGAACAATTCAAAAATTAACAAAACAAAACATGGACATGTGCAAAGCCCTGGGTTAAATCCCCAGCAACAGAAAAGTAGTAGAAGAATCTTCCAGGGAGAGTCTACCTGGCCTGTGATAGTTTCTCAAGAAATCAACTAACACTTTTAGGACTGGTAGAACATAGAAAATTGCTATGGAATATACAGTAGAACCTTTGTGAGGAACATTTCTGTTCCTATTCAATAGGAAAGAGGATCTTTGAGGAAATAGATTCCGAGGAGCTAACTAACTGGGAGAAGATAACATCAGTAGTAACTGCTGATTAGTATACTCATTAGGATTTTAATCCAAATTGGTCTAAAAATAGTTTTCAGCATGGGTTTATATGACTTTTCCTCCTGTTGACAATTTGACATAATTTTAACTAAAACCAAGTTCATTTATATTTACTCTTTGATCATGGCCAGTGAATACAGTTGGCCCTGCAGGATTTGCAGTAACCCTAGAATCTATGTTAATGATGCAGGACATAACCTGCTCTCCTGTAGCCTTGTCTTTGACTCAGCATTGTCACATTATTTTTATGCTCCTTTCTCCCCACTGCCATCACTCCTCCAGAAGGAGCTCATTTTAAAATTATTTTAACTAGACTTAAGGCAAATTTAGGACAAATTTCAAATATATTGTTAACAGCATCATCACATTTTTCTATCATTAACTGATATGTGGTTACTCAATTCATAATATCAGGTGCCAAAATGCATCAAGGAAAGTCCATGTCTTTCAAGTTCATTGCTGGACAATGTATTTAAATGAAAATTTTGTTTGAATGAGATTTAAATTATCAAAGAGCAGAAGTCTAAATTTTATATTTGGCTAGCATTTAACAGTAAGGTTTACTTAATATATATATAAAATAAACCTTACTATGTATATCCAGAAAGGAAATAATAGCTAATACTCTATGAATACTTACTATACACCAGTTTTGTTCTAACCATTTTATATCTCAAAATTTCTCTTATATTCTTAATGATCTTCTGAGTTGGTTTTTATTATTATTGTGACTTTATAGCAGTAGAAATGGAGTCTCAGAGGGGTTATTTGGCCAAGGTCACAGTCCTCTGGTGGAAATTTGCACCATTAATCTATCTCTGGACCCTATAGTTTTTAACAATGGTTTTAAACAAAGCCTGCAAAATGCTATGGTTAACTTTTTAAAAATATAACTTATATGGTTGAATGTTATCTAAGGAGGACAATATCTACATGCCATAATATTTGACATGATATTTCAAATCATAATATTTGACCTGATATTTCTACATGTCAGAAATATCAAGACAATACCTATATTAAGTTTCATAGATGAAATTGTTATGTGGGGAAACAGAAAAATTTCTCTATGCAATATTTTCATTTCCTTTATTATTTTTCTAAGGTAATATATCTTTGAAGTTTGTATCTATCTTAAAAATATCTGTGAGTCATAACTAACCATGGTGCTCCAGTAAAAGTCATTTTGGAAGAGCATGATGGGATGACTTATTCTTTGTTGGGAAAGTGCAGAAAAAATGCAATGTAATCATCAGCATTTGATCAAAATATGGAAGATCCTAAAATAAACCTCCTTGATTCATGTATTCATTTTCAACTCTCATTTCAGATGACTGGCAGCAAGCCTTTAGGGGATTATTTTTGTTTTTAATAACTTGGATTGTTGGTAAGAGCATATTCAAAGACCATTAGTGATTTCCTTCTTCTTAACAATTACTTCCCTGTGCTAATAAAACATTATGTTCTGGATTAATTTGTATTTCAGAGAAGTCATGAAAATCTTGAGAGAGCCAAATTATCAACCTATCAGGGAAATATAACTGGGTCAAGTTAAAATTTAAGATAGCCAAGTTCAGAATTAACTAGGAAGTTCCCTTAGGTTTTCATTATTGTCTTCTCAGTGTGTTTGGAGTTGTTTCTCAGTGGGCTCTTTTCTCCGGTAGATGGTAGGGAAGTTAAGTGAGCATCATATTAATGGTTCTAGGCTTTCTGGAGGCTACTTAGAGGTCTTCTGTAGAAGTATTTCAAATGATACCCTATATTCTGTACATCACTATCTCCCCATTGCTGGCTATTCACTGTAGTTAAGTAACTGAAAAAGAACCTGTTTTTATATCAGGTTTCATTGAAAATTGTTGGAATTATGTAATATAAAAGGGCCAACTAATAGGATATATGCATTGACTAAGCAGGAGAATCCCTGGCTATAAACAATAGGCACACTCATAATGATTAACCAGCCAGCTGATTTAAAATTTTTTTATACTTTTTTTAAGTTGTAGATGAACCCAATAATTTTATTTAATTAATTAATTTATTTATTTTGTGTGGTGCTGAGGATTGAACCCAGTGCCTCACATGTGCAAGATCGGTGCTCCACCACTGAGCCACAACTCCAGTCCCAGTCAGATGATTGTAAAACAATGGATTTGTAGTAGAGGATCTTAAATTCATAGGATTGTGGCAATATCAACTTAGAATTAATTAATTTGTCTTTCACTACTGCCTATTATTGCATAAAAAGTACATCATTACTTAATATACACACACATGCATACAGTTACTTGTTCCATTGCTTATGGTATCCTAATTGAACTTGTTCAATTAATCAAACTGATCTTATACACTTAGTATACTGCAAATCTCCACCCTTAGGCGTTCTAACTTACATTTTCTTTTCCTAAATTATTCTCTATTTTCTCCACTCATCTTTTCTCATCTGTCCTTTTCTCAAAACACCTCCTTTAGGAAGCCCTATGTACTTTCCCTATGTTTACACATAATAGTCCTATGTGATATTATCATTCTGGCAACTTTACCTTGTAATATATAGAAATGATTATTACATCATGGACATTAAATAGTCTCCTTTTACATAATTCCATACCAGTACATTTTATCTTCTCCATTCCACTTTAAGCTTATGTTTTTATATCCCCCTAAAATGCCTATCATTAGTCTTTTTAGAAAAAGCCACTCAATGTTTATTAATTTATTGTTATTGAATAATCTATTTACTGAAACCATGTATATGATAGAGCAAAATGCCATTTTTCTATTATTTTCAAATGACTGCATTATACATCAAATGTTAAACCTTGAAATCAACAGCCTTTAGTTTGTCATAAAAAAGAACTGAATGAAGGTGTGTTTGGTTTGGAGAATCCATAAGTCTCTCATGATCTGTACATAAACGTCATTTGAAAGTAGAGAATAGAATTTGGCAATTCCATATTTAAGAGACTTGGAGATTTCATAAAGAAAAATGGGTATCCTTCCACAATAGGAGAGTTGAGCCAGGAACAACTCAGAGGAACACCTATTTCAGGTTATTTCCTTGCTATGAACTTCTGAGAGGTCTTGACTTTTCTGTTTTAGCCAGAAGAGCAAATAAATGTTTTTTTTTCCAGGAGAACACTCAATGTACTGAATTCCCCATATTGGAAAGAAATTCCTCTTGTATTAACGGTAGGTCACACTTGACCTTCATTAAATAACCCTCAAAAACAGCAAAACAAACAAAAAAGATAACACAAAATAGATAAGCAACAGTAGAGTATGGTAAAAAATGAAATTGTGGATCTGCCTTTAAAGCCTTTGCCTGCCAAAGCTTTCCTCAGTCATCCTGGACGGGACTTAACCTCTGTGGACCATGCTCTCTCAAATGGAAAACTAAAGAAAATTTACTTTCTGGCTGCTACAGATGTGTTGCTTATGTCTTTCTTTCTCAGAAGACTTGTGTGTACTTCCTCATGGGCTATTTAAAGGTAGTGACTCTTAGCCTGAGTACAAAAGTAACATATTTCCCTCTTCAAATCCTCAGAACTCTTAACATGTATCTGGGGAAGTTTTGTCCTCTGCATAGTTTCAATTACAATAAGTATTCTTTTCATTTTGGAACTTAGCAAACACTTCTGCCTCTGTGTGGCTGTGTGATGGCTGCTGAGCACCCTTCCAGTGGTGGTTGAAGTGATTTCTGCACCTGCCATATGATTAAAAATATTGGGGGGCAAAAATGGACTCAGCATGCTAGAAAATATTGACTCATTTCCCATATTATGCTTAGCTGCTGACAGTCACGGATCTGGAAGGAGAGGCAAGCCAGCCAATTCAGCAGGGCACTAACTGCTTCCCTGAAGTGCACTCTATTTATCTAAGTGGCTCTGGGACAGGGTCATCTGTCCATTAAAGATCAAGGTTCACTGTCATTTTAAGACTGGGCTTGAAGATGGACTCTGAAAAATATAAACAGCTTTGTCAGACCAGGTGAGATGAGCCTACCTCTAAATTCACCCCCGCCACCCCTCACCATTTTCTGTCACATAGAGTGTTAATGTACTGTAGTGTTAAGTGCTTCCCATGCTAAGATCAATATTTGGAACAGTGAGCATTTCAAATAATCCTGTTTCCCTTTTAGGAAAAAAAAGTCACATTTAAGGATTAGTAGAAAGGAATAAAAGGCAATCAAAAACTTAGATGCAGAAGCAGGAGACTTGAATTAAATTCCATTTCCTGCCTTTACTAGCGGTATCATCTTAAACACATTACTGAAAGTTCCTATACCTCAGTTTACCTATCTGTGAAATGAGTAAGCAGTTTAGAAATATGTTAAGGGAAGCATTTGTCATAGTGTCTTAAACATAGTAAGTCATACAGAAGAGATGGTTTTTCTTTCTTTCTTTTAAGAGTGTGTGATAGAAAAAACTGACGTATGCAGCAGGGCAAAAGGACTTGTATTTAAATAGGCATGGCATCTATTCAGAGAGAAACTAATATTCAGAGGAAATTATTGTACAATGGCTACAAGAAAGGTGATGAGTCAGATTGATCAGGATTTAAATTCTGATTCTGTGTGACTATACCTCAATTTGTTACCTATTAAATGAACTAAGACACAACTCACTGCACCATGCAAAGTCTCTAAAAGTTCTCTCCGTGCCTATTATTTGGATTCTTCCAGAGTGTGATCTCTACATGTGTTTTGAAAATAAGGATTAAATTATAGCAGTAGAATGAATGTTTCACATGTGACTACTAAGATTATTTTTAATTTAAGAATGATTTTATAATTTGTAGGATGATTGCTTTTGTATTTCTAAAACATCTTTTGCCATACAGGGCCGTTCACATAAGTGAGAGATGATAAACATTTGTTGAAAATGTATGAAATACATGAAGTGAAATGTTATGATATGAACCCTAACTTCTTTATGAATATTTTGGCGAGAATGGGAGAATAGGGATCTTGTTCAAAAAATTACAGTTCCAGTGCAATGTGGAACATTTATATATTCACATTTTAGTTTATTAAACATTTATTAAACATATACCTTATCTCAAACTCAACCTTAAGCATGTTTGAAATACAAGAAAAGTTGTGTAAGATGTTTCTTCCCTGGAAAATTTTCCTGAAAGAAAAATCATACATGGACACAAATAAATATGTAATGTTAGAGAATGATAATGGTCATAGAAATAAAATGATGATGATGATTTAAAAAATAAATAAATAAGATTAGAATTGAGGGAGGAAGAAAAAAATTTCAGCTATAATAATCAGAAAATAGTTCATGAAGGAATTGGATTTATTCATAAAATAGATGCAACTGGCAAAAGGAATGTTCTGTTTAGAAGAAACATGTGAGCAAATTTGAGACATACTCCTAGGGAGATGTTTAAAGAATTGTGGTTTTGTTGGAGCATATTGGTACTAAGGGTAATTTCACAGGTGAAACAGAAAGAGCAGGTTGAGCCCAGATTACAATAAATCATGGGGAGATATTTTGCTTTTGGGACCATGATTCTCCACCACTCAATAATCTAGTAAAATGTTTCTCCATTTTGTAGTTTCAGTATTTAGTTCTCTGGCATACATTGTTAGAATCACAAAATATTTGAGGAAAATATCTTTTTATGTTTACATTGGACTCACAAGTCCTATGAAGTTGTAGGCTGCCAGGGTCCAGCAAGCCTGCCTGTGTTTGCCAAGCATAAGCAAATTGAATTTAATTTTCATATATTACGAGCATTTGAAATATGCACAGTGGTACTCCAACCATTTAATACTATAGTCATTACCAAGAAGTTTTTGATCTGATAGATCTTAATTTTTATATCGGTCTTAGTGATTTTTAAAGAGTGTTTATCATGGTATTTCCACAAGTGAAAATTTCTCCATAAATGTTTTGGATTTGACAAAATATGTTTGAATAAATAAAAACTACATAAATCTGACTGCATTCTGTGACATTGCTGAATGCCTCCATTGTCTGCCTTAGGAATATCATCAATATGAGTTACAATTTTTTTGCTAATCTCTAATAATAAATTTGTTCATTATTTTTACAAAACTAATTTCATGATTTTTGCCATATCTCATAATCCAGAAGTTTAAACAGAAAGGCAAAAACAAGGCAAAAAAAACCAAAACAAAACCCAACAAACCTACAAAGCCCACATCTTTAATTTATTTGAGTGGGAATTACTCCTTTGATCTAAAAAGTAATATAGTATTACAGAGCTTAATTAAATGATCCACCTTTGGCACTTTCTCCTTCCCCTGTTACACAGAAAAGGACATTTTACTGGAGTCTGTATTGAAACATTTTGGAGTAGGATTTATTATTACTGTTTCAAAAAATGTATTTTACTTCATTTTTAATAGGATTTTAGAAATGAAGGGAACAAATAGATTATTATCATTCAACTTTTCAACATTGTCAGTTTGTTTATGTGGGGTGGGTTACCTGTCAATGCTGGAACACCCCTTTGTCTTTGTGGTAGTCTTCCTATAGGTACACATATTAGAAAGAAAATGAACTGTGCTGTATCTCATGGTTAAACTCCATAAATCAATGAGTTAGATAAATAATGCATTAATCAATTCTTCCTAAGTAGAACTCTAATTGAGAGCCTTGAAAATCAGAATGAATGGGCTAGTAGTCATAAAATATCACATAACAGATGTAGTAATGGTTCTGCTTTCTTGAAAATACAATTCCATATTTTCTCACATTTGTCCCAACACTTCTTGATCCTGATTTTTCCTAGATGTTCTCCCATTTTGTCCACTGCTTGAAGGGAGATATCTTTGGTCAATGCATTCCACACTGCATTTTAAAAAACCTTCTTTCTGTAAGGCAGAACACCCTACAGTGCCTCAAATATCAGCTTCTCCAATCTCTCTGGTCACAGCCTACCAATGGGCCAAATTTCTAGAACTTCCCAAAGAACCCCCTGCCTTACATATTTATTTCTGCATTTAATCAGCTTGACCTATTTCAAGGACTGGAATTTTCATTTAAGAAACAGTATATTGTATTGAATTTGTATCCTGCCTAAATCTGCCAGGATTTTTTTTTTTCCCAAAAGGGCAAAGATATTTGAACAGAAAATAACACAAAAACAATGAAACTAGAGTGAGGAAGGTAGACCAAAAATTACAAAGTCCTGCACACTTATTAGAACCATTGCTTCTGATACTATTAATGTTTTTAGCAGGAGAGAATGAAAGAGATATAGAGAGGGAGATCTGGAAAGAAAGGCAGGATGAGTTTAAATAAAATTGTTTAGAAGAAACAGAACTATTCTCCCTTCCTGCTTGGGCCATCACAAAGAGATTCACTTTGTAATGTAATGAAGTTGTTTTAAAAAATTTAGAACAGTAAAAACAACACTGAGTGCCATGAAGAGTCCTTCAATGTAGAGGGACATAAAACCATGTCAATATATGCAGTTCTACAAGAGATCTCATTAGAGAGTAATCAGAGTAATTTGTCCTCTGTGTTACAACACTGTCCTGAGGCCATACCTTGGAGAGCTAAGGATTTAGGCATTAACACCTTGGTGTGAAGAAATTTACCCAGTTGGTCTCCCTCCTTTCCTTTCCTTTCCTTTCCCCTTCCTTCCTTCCTTCCTTCCTTCCTTCCTTCCTTCCTTCCTTCCTCTCCCCCCCTCTCTCTCTCTCTCTCTCTCTCTCTCTCTCTCTCTCTCTCTCTCTCTTTTCCTCCTTCTTCTTATTTTATAATTCCTGGAGTAGGACTGGCTTTTCTAGGTGCTGAAAATCAGAGAAAAACCACAGAGGATAAATCTGGTGGGGGATTTGGGGCTAAAAACAAGGACTACTGAAATGAATGATTACCTCATTCTTATCCTTAGAGCTGCCTCTGGAGATGGTCAGATTTATTGCATTATATTCACTGGTACAAAAAAAAATGAATACAAAAGTTAAAAAATAAAGACTAGAGGACATTTTTCCCCAGCAATCCCTGAATTACCCATACTGTAGAATGCATGAGATAGAAGTTCATCAAAGACTTCCTAATACAGGGATCCACTCTTTAAATAACAAGATGATTGATTTTGTAGTGTGTGGATAGGGGGAAAGGGTAGGGGCAGAGATTATGAAGGTATAGATGTAGAATGTAGTTACAAATACTCACAAATACCTCATGAAGTTTTATAAAACAATGTTCAATCAGAGAGGGGTGAAGCTCGAAATGGGCTACATAGTTTATGATCCCATTTATATAACAGTGCCACAACACTTAAAGCTGCCCTATGCTATCAGAGGTAACAGCAGTGGTTACCTTTCAGATGAAACTGGTGACTAGAAGAACCAGAGGGGATTAGAATGCTGCTAATGTTATTTCTTGATCTGAGAATAAGAGACACCAATGTGCTCAGTTACCAATCAAGCTATAGATTGATGCTATGTGTACTCGTCTCAGCATATCCTATGTCAATAACAAGTTTTTGCATAGACTCTAGACACACCTTCCACATATTAGAAGATATAATAATCACCTAATTATATAAAAGTAACCTCCACCATCCTTTCTCAACTTCCCACCATGCAGGAGAGAAATTGATCACTGTTCCCAAAGAGCAAGTTATTTACCATTTGGTTTCCATTGTTTTTCCCTTTTCTCTAAGATTTACCCATCAGACTATTTGTCTTCCCTTCTGTACAAAAATACAAAGCTGCATTTGGGTAGCAAGTTAAGTAGCATGATGCTATATTATTAAAAAAAAGACACCTTTATATTATTATGCAACATACCTAACCCTGAGGGTTTCTCAAGGCTGTGTTTAGTGTTAAATGGAAGCCAATGCCAACACTGAAAAATAAAAGAGGGTGGGAACAGAGTCTAGACAGGCTTCTTGGGAGTTGTTCTGAAAAAAAATCAGAACAGGAAAGAATATTGAAGGTATGCCACAAATAGAACCAATATCCTTGAATGGTATAGTCAGTTTCTAATTTCAGAGTAATTTCTCTCTCACATGTGTAGAAGTGCAAAGAAACATTCTAATAAGATTTAACACTTCAAAGTCATTAACTAACTAATTAACTAATGAATCCACATAACAGCTCTATGAGGTTTGTGTTAAATATCTACCATTACACAGATCTGGTGTCATTCAGAAACCCTTTTAGCTCTTTTCATCTCTGCTCCTTTCAAAATCTTTAAAATGAACTAATTATTATCATGGCTCCACTGAAGGACACATATCAAATTTTTCTCTTGAGAAAATCCAGTGCTTTCTGAAATGAATTTCTAAAACCAGTCAAAAAGACTTGGTGACTTTAGTAGTGATATGACTCCTAACTTCAAATATGACTCTTTAACCTCTATTAAATTTTTTTTTTTTGTCTTGGGGGAAAAAGATCAGCTTCTGTGCCTGTACATAGTGGGTGCTCAACAAATGCCTATTGAAATTTTTCTTTTGTAACTCTGGATACCTTGCTTTTGCATAACTTAGCTATCATTTCACAGACTTAGTTAGGATTAAAAAAAATAACTTGTGATCCTTTATCCAATTATCTAAATTGTTTTTACACTAGAAATCAATTGGGTTCTAAGCTATACAGGGTATTTGATTTACTAGAATGGTAACAGCATGTTCTCTTGAGCACTAAGTAAAGATGATATACGTCCATGTTTTAGGTTAAAAAAAGGAAAGAGAAAGTGGTGAGGAGACAGACAGACAGATTTAGGGCAACATTTTAAAGGAGATTTGAAAGATAATGGAGCCAGTTCTTCAGGTGATGTTTATGAAATGGAATGATATTGAATTATTACAAAAAAATGGTACTGCCATCGAAATTTTTCTTTTGGTGCTAAGCAAAATTATCACAGAATACTACTTAATACAAATCTATTTAAGTGTATCAACAGATGGTTTCCAAGTTTCTGGTAGACCCTTTTCAGATTTTATTTAACAATTGATAACCGAAGCACCAGGGACGTTTAATTTTGATCAATAGATTGCAGAATTGACAATTTAAATGCTTAATCTGAGCACTTCCCCTGGGTCATTCAATGCAACTTGCTGCAGTCTAAAAATGTCTAGGAAAAGAGCAGAGACAACTAACTTTTATTGAGTACCTGCTGTGCCCATAAGCACATGTTATCTCAATAAGTCTTCACAATTGCCCTGGGATGTGAAGTGCCATTTTACAGATGAGGAAACTGATGCCATATCATGCTGCTAGGCTAACTAGGCCTGCACTCCAGGCTTAACTCCAGGTTTAATTGATTCAGTGTCTGTGATCTGTCCCTTAAACGAGGAAATAAAAGTAGTCTTCCATGAATGGACTTAATTTGAATACCATTAAAACCCTACAACTCTCGTCTATCTTAAACTAGTTATGCTGATGTACTGATTAAATAAAAACTTCTGATATAAGAACCTCTGTTGTCTTTTTTCTTTCTTTCTTTTTCATTTGTCGATTTGTCGGCCCCCCCTTTCAGCCACACTCAGCTCACGCAGCTTGAATTCTGGCTGGCACGGGCAGTGCGGTCAAGGCTGCAGCTGTTAGCATCCCCTCCTCCCATGCTCATCATGAGTTCTGCAAATGAGCCCTGCAGACTGAAATTGCGTTCTGCAGTTTATTTGACAAATAGCTTTTGTGGCCTTTGATTTTTCATATCACTCATAAATTCTGGCAACAGTCGGGCTGTTTGTCAGGTTCAAATTCTGTATATTTGAAAGGAAAGAGTTGAAGATCCCTGCGTTCAAAGTGGACTCTAGTCTTAAGATTTATTTGTAAATTTTTCTTCAAACTACTTTGAGAGGAACGAAGGATATTCTCGTGGCAGTGCCTAGCTGCAAATTATTTCTATCCTTGTGTCATAAATCTTGATAATACATCTTTTAAAATCTGCCTGAGAAATGTATTTGGTGTTTATAGTGCTGGATTTTAGTGAGTTAAATTGTGTTTGGGCAGTATGTTTGCCTCTTCATGTTCTGTGTGACACTGGAGTAAAATGGAGACTTGGGTCATTCAGCTGCAGGCTCTAAGAAAGTCTGTTGTAACTGTGCATTTTAATTAACTGAATCAGCTGAGGAAATGTTGTCTCTCTACTGTGGTGTAGCTGTCTGCCTTGTTAAAGTACCTCCCTGGATAAACAGAGGACTTCTATTTCTTAAACTGCCTTTCTCCCATGGTCTTTAAGAGTGTTGGACTTTTCTTTTTTCTTAAATTACAGGTGGAAAAGGTCTAATTAACTCTGAAATGATTCTCCAGCAAACTCAGTTGCATTTTTTTTCACAACAACTGAGCTACAGTATAGTTACTGCAGGATACATGCTGTGGCTGGAATATACAGCAACATTTAGAAACCTAAATCTATTTTGTCATATTACCAGAGATGGCATCTGCACTTGGGTTCAGTTGAAATACAAATTGAAAATCAGATAGTTTTTTTTTTTTTAACTTATCAGTGGGCCACTGTGAGCTGAGCCAACAAAATGGGAATAATTTAACCATTGATTATTTTTGCACAACACACTGCTGGAACTTAAAATTGAGTTGAATATGAGGAGATGTGATTCAAGGAGTTATGTGCAAATTTGACCTCTGGAAATGTGATTTGAGGGCATCATGCTAAAGCTATTGAACACATCCTGCCAGAAACCAGCTTCTGTAATTGGTTATAGGTTAGTTAACCATTCTATTCTTTTATTCACCTGTTATTGGACACTCTATGCAAACATTTTAAATCTAAAGTAATGCAAATGTAGAGCAATGGTTTTTTCATCTGTTCAAACTATGCTTGGGTCCTTTACCTGAGCTAGTCCAAGCACACTCCAGTACTGAAAATAAAAGCAGAATCAAAACCCAACACCTTTTTTATTTCTTCCTCTTTAATAGGAATGAAAACTTTAAAAATGTATAATTAAATAAAATGGAAAAGAACTGAAAATACTTAATAGTCACTGGGTATTTCTTAAGTAGCAAGAGGGATATATAAGTAAGAAATGAAGCAGGGACTGTGGTGAAACTCTAGAATGGATAACTAAGAGAGAAACTGAGGAATGCAGCTCTTGGAAGATTGTTAAAAGTACAATTAAATTAGCTCAGAAATTCAAATAGAAGATAAGAAAATACGCTGCAGGGTTCTCAGAAATTGTTAATAGCTACAAGTTTGTAGGATTAGAGAATAGTCAATTTGCTTATTACCTGTTTTAAAAAAATTAATAAGCTTTGTTGATGGTAAAGTTTGCCATGCATGGTCCAGAGCCTGAGCAATACTTTACGTGAAAAAAAAAATTGGATGGTCTTCAGATCTGTCCTATGTTATAAATAATAATTAAAATGCAGCTTAAAATACATTAGGGATTATGTCATTTCTACTTCTGAAATTAAACTGCAATTTACACAATTACGGTTTTTCACTTATAGGCCCAACCAAAGCCGTTGAATACAAACAGAACTGTTTTTACTCTGTTTTTCATAAAACTATTAGATTGTGTCATTTTAATTATTGATTTTCTAAAACATTAAAAACCATTGGCTTTTTCCTTTTAATCCAGTCTGAAGATGCCTATTCAAAATATATAGATAACTTATAAATATGAGTTTGGTAGAGAGAAAAATTGAAATAATTTAAGTGGAGATGGGAGAGGGAGAAAGAAATTCAGTGGAAGGGATAAAGATCAGAACAGAGAAAAGGAAAGACTCAGCCATGAGGAGATGTTTCAAACTCATGTGATCAAACCTGCCTTCAACATAATTGATGTTTAGGAGGTAAAGAAATAATGAGCATCATTACTTGTCAGCTTCTGAGTATTTGAAGTTTGAAGCCTTCAGTAGGACAGTTTCTTTGGAAATGTGTATAATTGGACAGCTAAAGACCTCTGATCTAGTCTCTGTGATAGGGTAAGGTGGTAAGAAGTGGAGGCCTTGGAACATGTCTAAAGCAGAAACTTTTCAGAAGTGGGGATAAATAAATAAGGAGACATTCAGATGGGCAAAGAGATATCAAGAATATATGGCTTTGCTGGCCATGTGGTGCACACATGTAATTCTGGTGACTCCAGAGACTGAAGCAGGATTGCAAGTTGGAGATCAGCCTCAACACTTTAGCAAGAGAGTTAGCAATTTAGTGAGACCCAGTATCAAAATAAAACCTAAAATAAAGAAAAAGACTGGTGAGAGAGCTCAGTGGTAAAGCACCCTTCTGTTCAATCTCTAATACCAAAAGTTAAAATAAAAATATACGGCTTTTACAACAAAAGCTGAAACCTCACTCCAACTAAAACTAAGGCATATTATTAATATTTAAATTAAAAATAATTTCATTATCTCACAATCTTTCTTAGCTCGTCATCCACTTAATATACCCCCTAAAATGTTCATAGTTTGGGTTACCATCATAGGAAAAGCATTGGTAGATTATTTACAACAAAGAAGAAATTCAAATCAGAACATGATTCCCTTAAACTATATCTTTGCAAGAATAAGTTTTGAAATCACCTACGTGATAAAGGAGAATATTGTGTGTAATGGGAAAATATATATAAAATAAAAAACAAAATGGATATATTGATATGTAAATAAACATGAAGCTGGCATCAAGCTTCCATTAAATTGGAATATTTACTGTAGATTGTTTGCAACAATAGCTTTATCATCATGACCAGAAAATAAATTCAACAAACATCTACTATGAATAAAAGACTGTGCCCATCAACATCGGAGAAAGAAGAGATGAAATGTTTCCTCCCAAAGGGAATAGAGACACATTAATAACCCAAGCACAAGGCAGCCTCTGGTAGTCTTTGGTAGAGGTATGAAATAGCATAGAAAAGAGGGGAGGACAAGATTAAGAAGACTTGTAGGGTGGGTAGAATTGGAGTTGAATGTATGACAGAAATGCTCAGAAACTGATGGGAGAAGGTGAGAGGGAAGAAAGTCATTTCTCACAAAGGAAACTGCTGGAGCAAAAGCACAGAGGTAGGAAAGCAAGAACTGGTTAGAGTTACAGCAGGGAACATGGTATGGAACTAAAGGTGAGGATGTCATTGGGCTTTATTGGGAGGTTTAGGACTTTGATTTGATTCTCTGGTATTAACTATGTGCCTAGATTTCCCTGAGCTTGTGGCAATTTAGACTCATTTTTTTTTTTTTTTTTTGGTGCCAGGGATTGAATTCAGGGGCACTTGACCACTGATCCACATCCCCAGCCCTATTTTGTATTTTATTTAGAGGCAGGATCTCAGTTGCTTAGTGCCTCCCTTTGCTGAGGCTGGCTTTGAACTTGTAATCCTCCTGCCTCAGCCTCCAGAGCTGCCAGGATTACAAGTGTGCACCACCATGCCCAGCTTAGATTCTCTTTCTTGAGTCTTCCAGGAATCAGTTTGTCATTGTAAATGAAAATAGATATTGGAGCATGATTATTAAAATACACGTGGTACTTAGAAATTGGAGATACTAAGGGGAAGGAGAAAGTTACTATTACATGCTAAATTCTGTACTATGCAATTTTATGTACATTGTCTCATTCATCTTCATAGGATCCTTCTTATTATCAAATTAAATAATATGTGAAATATGCTTAGGAAAAAACATAAGATGTTTAAGCTGCTGATTCTTTGCCCTCTTGCACTATCATGTGATGATTTTATTATTCTACACAGTTTCTTTGGTATGATGAAGAAGCTGGGACTCAATGTCTTTAAGTTGTTAAGTCTCAGAACCCAATTTTAAAGCATGTCTTCCAGGATCTATAGCCAAAGTTCTTTATAGTACACAGAGTTGTCTCTCCATGGAGAAAATACTAAAGAAAAATTCAGTGTATAATGGCAATTCATTGAAGAAATTTTTTAAATATTTTTTGTGGCCTGCCTTGGTTCCTTTTGGGAAGGCCCAACTTGTTTGAGATAAAGAGGAATTTATGTAGGATGATTTCAGAAGGGCTTGCAACCAACCTTGCTCTTGGTTTCTCAGTTTATGCTTGCTCTGAGTATGATTTTCTTACCTTTAGCTAAAGGATTTTTCTCTAGTCTTTAAATGTAAGTGCCCTTGCAAGGGACGACAATACTGCCCTAGATTTGGGAACAGACATATGGTAAAGCATAAGGAACCAAAAGAGCCCCAGATATGAGTGGATGGAGGGATTTTAATGTAGATAATCCTTCTAAGGAAGGAAGAGGCATGGGATTGGAAGACTGAGAAGACAGAAGGCAGAGATCCTAGACTCCACTATATTGCCCTCTAGAGATGAACCAAGTGCCTCTATCCAATCTCTCCAAACATACACAATGTTGGAAAACTCTGTCTATTAGAACTATGGGAAGATGGGAGGAATGGGAAACCAATCAAGAATATGAGGGCTCCACAAAAGGCACAACCACAAATATGGGAAGTTATACTCCATGTGTGTATGATACGTCAAAATACATTCTACTGTATTATATTTACTGTACAAATAAAAAAAGAAGAAAAGAATATGGGGGCAAAGTTGGAGGGTAAATCAACTTTAAAGAAGTGAAACACAGGGTATATATAATTTGGGCTATTTTTATTATTAAGACATATGTAATATGAATTTTAGACCATTTTAAAAACCTACCTTGACCTTCCTTTTTAAATTTATGTCTACACTACACTTGATGTTTTTGCATTTTAGCCTACTAATAAAGTCCTCACACATCTCTGTGTATTAGACCATAAAAGAGTAAAGCCTATAAAAATATATGTAGATTTTTACATTTTACTACTTATTCCTCCCCATAAAAGTCCATAGGACTAAGTGCACACTGCTTTTAATGAAATGAGATGAGCTGGAGTGAGTG
>JAJEJO010005017.1:0-24038 GCA_020662805.1 Glaucomys volans | reverse complement strand
GGAGATTTGTTGTGTGAATGGGGTATGGATTATTTTAGGGCAGTTCTATAAAGAAGTAGAAAGCTTTGGGTTTAATGAGTAGAATTTATAGGAAGACAGATTTGATGTGAGAAATTTGTTCTTACATTAACAAGAAAAAACTACCTGAGCTGTGAAAGATACTAAAGACTTCTTATCAAATTGTGAGATTATATAAATTTCTGGTAAATAATAAGGACTCAATTACACACTAGCACACACATATATACAAATGAAAAATAAAATATGGATAGTTATCTTATAGGATATGTATTTTTTTTTCTAGGCATAATCTACTACATGACTAGCTTGGTGGAAAACAAAAATACTTATATAAAATGGCCTAGGCAGATTGCACAGATCCTTAAATATTCTGTTTTAATCACAAATCAATAATGTTACCTGCTTCCACTGGATATATGGTAGTATCCAAACCAAGTATTCACAATTTTTCATTTTAAAATTTTGTATAAATTGGGCAAAACACTTTCATAAATTAATCTGAGAGTTGTCAATGTTGTAACTATTTCTCTTTTAGAGTTTTCACTGTTGCAATCTTATCATAGGTTTATGAGAGATTTTAAAGCCACTCTATTTTTTAATATCAACATGATATATGCTACAAGTTTTTAAAAAATTCTTCCTTTGCTACAAGTTTTTTTTTAAAAGTTCTTGGGAGATTCTGGTTGATGGCATCAAAGATTATGTTTCCTTCTTTCAGAAAGTATAACAGATGAATATTAGTGACAAGAAACACTTTTTAGCTATATATGGATCCACCTATTTGAATCCATGAAGACCACCAATAGTACATAGTCTCACTGTCTGAGGGACACTTTATTTTCACACCCACTTCATAAATAAGCATCAGCATCAAGAATCCTGAACAAGTATTTATATTTAAGTCTCTATCTCTTTAATGGCAAAATGTATTTTATGCCATAGATATAGTGTGATGAAGCTTTAACAAAAAAATACCTTTTCTAAAAGCAATGCTTATCAAATCATTTCATATGTGAGGTCAAAAATTTTGGATTTTATCAAAACAAAGTTCTGTTCATTGTTTGCGACTGGTCAAATACGGTTGAGCAGTCCCAGAAAGTCCTCTAGTTTTTTTTTTAGGAGTTAAGAAAAGTAGAAAATATTCAGTTTTAGTATTTGCCATACTGGTAATTCAATTATCTCTCTTTTGTTCCTCCTTCATAAACAAAAGATACTATACAGGTATTTAGTAGGCTGTAGATGAAAGAGAGAAGGGTCAGCCAGTTTTGAATTTGTTTCAGTTTTGGAAGTACGTTTTCTATTAGAGATATGCTTCCACTTTGAGTGAAATGATCAATTGTGTTGATTTATATGGGCAAAACTTTTTTGTGCTATAGGAAGTAAAGAACTCTTTAATATAAAGAGAAAAACAATCTAAGAGTGGGAGAAAGAAATAAAGGAAACTTTTCTCAAGAGCAGCAGGAGTTCCTAGAAAATAATAAGAAAACGGAGAATTGTCAAGAAGTTATTAATTTTCATTATAAAATTTGCTGAAAAGTATAAAATAGAAACTCATTCTCCCCTCCACCATAAAATGGATTACTATTGTGCATAGAAGTTTTGTTGTTAGAAAGTATAGTTGTAAAATCAATTGTCTGCTTGGTCTTGTGTTGTTGCCCAGATACTCCTGTTCTCTGTGGGTTGCTGGAATGCTCCTCACATGCTCAGGAGTCCTAACCCAAGAACATCCATCTATCACCATATGAAGTTTAAACAACATAAAATTCACAAATGCTTCTTCTCCTGAAAAAAAACAGCATCTTTTTTCTGCTTTCTTGAGATGTCATAGAAACTCAAAGAGAAACAGTTTGTGTCTACTTGAATTATAAGAATTTTGGAAATACACCTGTTTCATCTTACTTGGAAAGACCAGTTTACATCCAGTGAAGAGAGATTTGTAATTACATTGGTCATTCTTTGAAGAATAAAGTATTTAATTTGCATAAGCAAAGGGTTGTTGTTTACAAAAGAACACTCATTACTTTATGCTTTTTTAAAAACTCTGATGATTTGCAATGATTATAAATGACAAAGTCAATAGTAGTTTCTGAACTAGGAGGTTGTGGGAGGTAGGTATGGGAGAGAAACAACAGAGAGGTGACATCATGTGATTGATATCTGGAATGTGCACTAATCCCATACAACGTGTATGAGAACAAATGTCAATAAGGACTGAAAACACTGAGACTGGAGAGGAGATAGATAAATAAACCTCTGCTTGATGAAAAGCCCTGGCTATACTGACCAGATTTGGGACAACACTGGCATCTGGGTTTAGCTTGATAGTTTCTTTCTTTCTTTCTTTCTTTCTTTTTTTTTTTTTTTCTTGTTCTCCGGTTGATGTCTTTATATCTACCATTCACTGGGATCACTATTGATAAAATGCAATACTCAGATAACATGGGATGGAAGAATCTGTGTCCAAATGGAAATCAAAGATGAAAGACAAGTTCTGGACTTATAGATATGGGCTTCTGTAACATAGAGTTAGTGGTTTATTTTTGACTCATTGTCAGAAAGACACTTAACAGGTGTCAGAGAAATTTGAATTTAGCTATTAATTTCTGAAGTCCATATTCTACCATACATGACTGATTACTTTCCTCAATGAAATAGAATTATTATTATTATTATTATTATTATTATTATTATGTTTGTGGTTCTGGGGATTGAACCCAGGGCCTTGTGCTTTACAGGTAAGCACTCTACCAACTGAGATATATCCACAGTCCAGAATTACTTTTTTATTTAGACATTTTTTCTGCAGTATTTTTGTTGTATTTTTCCAACTATCCAAACTTACCAATGATTTTGGGAGCTCTATGATTGGGGAAACACTTTTACCTTGCATTTTAAAATTAGTTTTCAATAGCCATTTAATATTCACTATTTAAGATCCAACCATTCCATTGCTCTTGTAACATCTGTCATTCAAATTTACTAATATTATTGTTCATTTTCATAGTCTCTCCCATCGGCCTTGATTTTTAATGTAGGTAACAAAGAGATCACAAGACTAGGGATGCACCATGGTTTTGCTTCAGATCTAGTTTCTAATGAGAACCCAGGGAGAAAGAGGATAAAAGAACCCGTACAGTGTCTGAATTTTTCATTTCTGGTGGCTCAATTTTCACTTGTCACATCTGGAACTTATTTTGTCTTAAGCTTCATGACCTGATGCTTGTTTCTGATGCTAGTCTAATCGCCACTTTGAATAAACTATTTGAGTTCTCATCTTGGTAAATATCAAAGGAAGGGAAGATATTCTGTGCACCTACAGCATCCTAAAACCCCTTGCCAAATTCATGAATCTGACTCTGCATTATCCTTCCCCAGAAGGAGAGCATAATTTCATTATCCATGAATCATCACCTCTTAGACTGTAACATCATTGTCAAAGAGCCTAATAGAACCAGTGTTCAGCTGGCTGCAAAGGGGGAGGGAGGAAGAAAGCACGGGGCAAAGCACGGGTCACTGGCACAGTCAGCAAACTGGAGAGTTCTAAAGCGGAAAGGGGAGGCCCCTCTCCCTTGATAGGTCTGATATCTTCTGACCAGTAAGTAACTGATGCTGACTCTTTTAATATTAATATTGAAATTTATTTTACCCAACCTTATTTACAATGTGTTTCAATGTCCTGCCAATGGATTAACAGATTTAATAAATATCAGACTATTTAAATACTTAAAATATCAGACTATTTGACCAATGTTGATGCATATAAACATGATAAAGTATTTCTTGTTGATTTTTATTGTACTACTACTTGCCTTATATCTTTGGACAGTTACTTCTAGCCCCTCAGCACCTGTTTTATGGTCTAGTTCCTGGCATTACTAAAAAAAGTCACTAAGCAAGATATAACTTCCAAAAATTACACAACGGTTATATTTCTCAGGAGAATGAACTAAGTGAAATTCAAATCCGATGAACAGATTAAAAAAGTACACATTGTAAACCACATTTACAGAGAGATTCAGGATAAAAAACTAAGATGTGTATGAATAGCTGTGGTTCGTCTAACCAGCCACTAGAGGTCATTGCTACTCCACAGAAATACAGTTTATTGCCTGTATCTACTTAGGTAGTTGACTCACCAAATCAAGTAAAAAAATAGTTTAAATTCTTTGAAAAGATGTAATATCAACATATTTGGAAAATAGAAACTCATTGAAAATGAATATATCTTGCATTGGTATTGCTTAGAAGACTCTGGTACTGGGACTATTCCCTCCATGCTGCAGTACCACTGTACCAACTGAGGCTAATAAAAATGGAAAAAACCCACATGCTGTTCAAAGACACTGAACTCCATTTTCTTTCTGTTTTGAATCCACTCTGCACTGATGCATCTCTGTTGTATAGTTCAACAGGTTAGGCTGTTTAAGTATTGTCTCCTGACTGAGGTCAAATATTTCATGTAAATTTGCCCTAGAAAAATGAATATCAATTATATTTCTCTAATAGGCAGTGAGTTTTAAATATTTAGGAAAACAGATTTATGGCATGTAGTACAGAAAGTGCCATGGGGTGCAGGTGAGGGCAACAGCTACTGATCAGGAGACTATTTGCTCTCTGGTTTTGTTAAAGTTAATAATAGTGAAGTAATAATTGTCTAATCTACAGGATTTTTATATTTGTTCTTGGCAGATACTGAGAACTAGAGAAGCTTCATTTCCGAGTTGGGGTGGGGGTGGGGGCTAGAAGAAAGAACTTTTTCTTGTAATTTCAAGTTCCAAATAAAACTGTGTTTTACCTTCAAAGGATTTTTTTTCTTACCTAGTATATTATAAGTATAGTTAGGCATTAAAAAATGACCAGCCTTCAAAATGTTGGTCATTCATTTAATATTAAATCACATTTTACATAACAAGTGGGATTAAAATTTAGAAATACTTTTCAATACAGCAAACATTTTGTATATACTGGTAGCACCACAGAATCAATAATTTGGAAGAATTAAAAAAATATAACTATACCTTGCCTAAACATATTTGGTATCCATCACAAATGAGGGAGAAATTCAAGTCAAAGAATAAAAATGGGCTTTTTCACTTTAACACTGCATTTAATTAATACAATCATCTTTAGTACAGATAAAAATGAAGCTGACCAAAGAAAATTTCTTTTTTAGATGGACTATGTATTTACTGACACGTTATAAAAAATGTAAAATTACAACTTCAGTGAAAAACATCACAGTAAGATCAGTCATCCAGTTCATATTACTGTAAGGAAGTATCTGCATTATTAATCAATTGGGAATATATGACTATTTGCCATTATTGTATACTCAACAATTATTTATGGGTAAACATTGTAGCTATGATGCTTTTCTGAACTGGCATTTATTTTAAGATTTAGTCAAAATCAAAGTACCTCAAGAAATCTATTGTAAACATTTCTTTTTCTTTATTGTTTATAGAAGTATGATTTTAATAATTTGGCTTCCTTGCAATTATATGTCATGGTGACTTGCCCAAATTTTTCCTCTCAGCCTATGAAAAGCCACCAAACTATATAAAAACGTTGGTAAAAATAGCCATTCACTTTTTCTTTTTTTGCTGCAGCAATTCTGTTTTGAAAGAACAGGGACATGGTTAAATATGTAAGGCTTGGGAAGTCAAATTAAATGAAACAGCCTTAATGTAGTAAGTCCTAATTTTTGTTCCTATAATAAAACTCTTCATTTTGGAAGACAAAAGAGAATACAGGCTAAAGATATTTTTCTAAAATTTCAATGGACTGTAGTTCATGTTACTTAAATACAGACGCTATGATATTTGTGCTGCAGTCAATAAACTTTCACCAATGACCATAGAAACATGCATGTAGCTTGCAGATTGCCAACAGGGTCTGTACAGAATTGTACTGATGGATGAGTTTACAATACAGATGAACACAGAGACACAGTAATGTCAACAATAGCAAAGCAAAAGAGAACTATCATAGTGTTGGTCTTTTCCCCCTGAAAATTTATTTTATACATTTATTAAGGTGTTATCAAAGTCCCCCTTTTCAATGAGGCTGTTGGTAAAAAGCATGTCTTTTGGAATATGTTCTCTTTACACATCTGAATGAAGTGTCCTCATGAGGGTGGACAGGTGTATGCAGAACATATCATGAAACACTACAGGACAGTCTGACAAAACCTGAACAGAAGAACAGCACAGAGCTAACGATTCCACTAACTACATTGGGGTCTTTGAAAAAACTGGAGAATTCTGGTAAGGTCCCAGCCACAAGTACATAGCAAACCTTCTTTCCATTTGCAAATCTTATCTCTGAAAACTCCCTAATATGAGAAGCCATGGAGAAATCTACATCCTTGAATTTGCCTTTTTAAATTTTGGCTATTTAATCAACTTATTTAGGAAACATACAGGCTAGAGGAAATTGACAGTAAAACCTCTTGTCTGCTTTTACAGGGATGGGTTTCAGAGATAAGCCCTCAGGTCTAAAACTTTGTGTTTTTTAATCATCTCACATTTTGCGGTGTCTACTTGCAGTATTTTAACCCTTCAACACTTCTCCCCTGTGCTTGCCTTATTGTAACTCAGACACCTCTGGAAACTGCTCATGATGCTGCTTTAACTCAGCACCATCTTTTGATAGTTTCCTGCAATTTTCTTTTTAAGGCAGACATTGTTTTAATGGCTCTGTCTGTCTCTAAAATGTTCCCATAATCAAGTCATCTCCTAGAATTAGTTCAGGCTCCGAGTGCCTGAGATTATTCATCTTTTTCTTTGATTTGCCAACAAAGTGCAAACCTTCTAGAGCTATAGATTTGATCCTCCCAGAAGGAGAATAAAGCAGATGTGGAAGATAACTTACGAAAGAAGTTTTTTCTTAAAACAAATGCAAAGTTAATGAAATCAATAAAGGGTCTTATACAATAGGCATTATATTAAACCAGAGTTCAAGCTTCACATTGATTGTGGTATTTAAATTTGAGTGGGTTGATTATGTATGAGAGGAAAATGACTAGTATTATGAATGCACTCAGGACAGGGAAGGACCTTGCCAGCACAGTGGGAGGGAGACGGGAGGGGAGGGGGGCACCGTGTTCCCTTTATAGTCACCGGAGTTCAATAAAGCACCACTTATTTCCCAGCTTTTAAGAGCGCTTTTTATCACAATGGTTCATACCTCACACTCCCTGGAGCCTGATTTGTTATAGGTGCAGGGTCCCGTCCCGTTCAGCAGCATCTCGCTGGTCTCCGTGTTGGTGGGTTTATAATCTACATAAAATTCCTGGGTGCTGGGAGTCATTTGCTTTAGTGACTGCCTTTTCTTTTTCCTGTGCCTTCGCATGAGGGAGCGCTGCTGCAGCTGTTTCATGCTTGCAGGGTACCGCTTCCATGACACGTAGATAACGAGCAGGATGACGAGCACGGACAGGAAAAGGGCCACGCTCCCTGCGATGATCTTATGGAAAGAGATGTGTTCCGTATCAGCATCCGTCTCTGGGCCTGGCTCTGTCGCTCCCACTGTGGGGGGCAGAGGGGGCTTGCTCTCATGCTTCGGCCTGGGGAGCTTGGGCTTAAACGTTGGTTTGGGGAGAGCCCTGGCCAGATCAAACCTCTCTGTGGTGCTTTTGCCACAGATGCTGTAGTTCTTCACTGCATCGATCACGTTTACTCCTTGCAGCTCTTTGGGACTGGCACAGATTATTGTATTCTCCCTCAGACCTTTAAAACTTTTCAGCCAGTTTACCAGGGAACAAATATTTCTGCTGCATTCCCATATATTCCCGGCAAGACTGATGTCATTGAGGGATATCCAAGAATCCAAAATCTCTTGACCAATAAATGTGAGCTTGTTGGAATCCAGGTTGAGGCGCTGCAGATTTGGGACACACTGGAAAACACTAGGTCCACTGAAAGCTTCGATCTCATTGCCTGACAGATCAAGCCTTTGTAATGAGCTCCAGGTCCAGGACATGGTCTGTCCTATGACACTGATTTTATTCCATTGCAAATAAAGGTTCTGAAGGCTCACCAACCTTGGGAAAAGGGCCAGGTTGAGCTTGGAAAATTGATTGTGCTCCAGGTGAAGTTCTTTGAGTCTGATCATGCCAGCAAAGACATTTCTGGCTAAACTTCGGATCCTGTTATATCCCAGGTCCAAAAGTTCCAGGTTGCGGCAGTCCTGGAATATTCGCACAGGGATGGTTCTCAGGGAGTTAGACCGTAAGTGTAAACTGAGCAGCTTCCGCAAGCCTCGAAACTGTTCAGATCCCAGAGAATGCAGCTGATTATAGGACAGATCCAAGTTCCGTAAATTGGTCACAGGTCTGAAGGTATTGTTAAGAAAATAGGAGATTCTATTGGAACTCAGTATCAACTCTTTGAGTCTGCGTATTCCATTAAAAGCATTCTCGTCAATATTGCTGATATGGTTATGGTCAAGGTATAGCCAGGTGAGCTGGTTAAGCCCTTTAAATTGATTATACTTAAGTTTTTGAAGGCTGTTATAGCGAAGGGACAAACCTAAGCAACCAGCAGATATACTTGAGGGTATCTCCTGTAATTTCTGAGATTCACAATATACCATTTTGCCTTCACACCTACAGCCCTTAGGGCATCCTCGTTCAGCAGAAGAAAGCATTGTCAGTAAGACAGTGGGGGCTATAACCAGTGCTACAGCTGATCCGCTCAGTAGCCTAATTACATTGAAACCTGGAAATAAAAACAACTTAGAAAAGTTATCCCCCCAAAAAAGAATTCATTTTTTTAATCAAGCAAAAAATAGGCATGTATTTTCATTTTCAGAAATTCAAATCTAGATAACAACATTTAACATTAAATATCATCTCTGTGCAATTTAAAGAGAATGTGTTTTTTGTTTTAAATAGTTAAACAAGAAAACATGTCCACTAAGCAATTGAATTTATAGTCTTAGAGCAGAACAAGGTAATCTCTAAAATAATTAAGGCAGAATTATTACATAGACTAGAGGATTTTTTTTTTTTTTAAGAAGGAAAGAAGAAAAATGACAAAACATACCCATCCTTTGTATTGTTCAAAGGTCGTCCTTAGGTCTTTTGCTTTGGCTTAGGGGGCCACTTGCATGACAGCCCCTGTCAGCTGCACTGTAGTGAGTCAGGGCTCGCTGACACCCAGGAAGAAAAATTGGACCCCTTGGGAGATGGACCGATTTTGGAACATAATTCTTTGCCAGCCACGCAGAACACTCCAAGAACAAATAAATCCCAACACCGCATTCGCAGCAAAACATAAAAATCTTCCTAGGTAATAGGATCTTCATGGATATTACGTTTTTGCATCTTTACAGTTTTTTTTTTTTCTCTGAGGGGGGGTTTTACAAAACTGGCTCCTACAATTTCTTCTTATCAGAAAGCTTGATGTATTCCTCCAGGCAACGTGGGGCTACCTGAGCTGCCACATCTGTATTCCATAGCCCAGCAGTTCCCGTGGTGAGCACCCAGTTCAGCCACAGAGCTGCGATGGAGCCCAGAAGGCAGGAGAGCCCCGTACAGCGCACACGCTCAGCTCACTTCTGCAGACTGTCATTCTGAAAGCTGCCCGGACTGTTGCTTTGGTTTCAGTGAATGCAGTCTTATGTAAAGCTGCCCCCAGTGGTGAAGAACATTATGGGCATGTGCAGAAATGTCTCTCTTTTATCTTGCAAATGAGCAGGCTCTCTGCTGGAAAATGAATGATTCTTTTGGGTGGCTCAATAAGAACTGAATGGTCACCATAATCAATAACTAGCAACATTTTCTGTGATTTCCAAGTCATGTTTTACAATTTGGCAATGTCTTTATTGTCTGCGTCTGTTTAATCACTAAACATGTGCAACCCAGAGTTTTTCTGGAGCTTGACATTACGTTCGCAGACCGAATGTCAATTTTTCTTAACCTCAACATAGGTTTTAAACTGAAATTTATAAAATGAATTATTGAGCTTTTCACAGAGTAGCATTAACTGCAATCCCACTTGACCTCTTGGAGTCACAGTGATTATGTTATGCAAGGTGTCTCAGGATGCTAGAACACATGCATTTTGGAACAGAGAGATGACTAATGACATAGGAATTAATGGATCCAATGGCCTTTTTGGTTTTTCCCACAAAAGGTATAATTGGTTTAATGGCTTATAGTTTGGTTTGTTGTTTTTGTTTGTTGTGAACTTACTTTTAATTAGAAGAAAAATGAACCATGTTTATTACTAGTATAAGAATCAGGACATCATTTGGTTCATAATTTATTGATGCAATTTATTAAAATAATAATATTTATTGAATGCATTCTAAGTGTTTTAAATGTGACATTTTTTTTTTAAACCAATTGTATGATGTAGGTCTCATAACCTCCATTTGGAAGGTGAAGAAATTGGGACTTGAAGAGGTCACTTGCTCAAGACCTTAAGGAATGCAAATGGTACAGCTGAGGTTTAGAAGGGAGTTAGTCTTATGCTTGATTTGCTAACCACTAGATGATCCTGCTCATCAACATTATTGTCATGGTAAAACATGAATCAAGTAAAAATAAGACAGAATTAGTGATTGGGGCAGGGAAATTGTAATCAACAAATTCTTGTTTCCTAGAAAGGACTATATAAACTTCTTTGGTCTGAGGTTCCTAACAAAGTATTATTAAAACTAAGGAGAAACATGTTAGCCTGTTGATTAATTAAGAGTACAGATTTTGGCACTAAGATTCTAATCCTGGTCACAGTTTTCCAGCTATATCAACCTAAACAGGCTATTTATATTCTCTATGCCTCAGTTTTTTCATTTGTAAAATGGGCATGATAACCAAATCACAAATCATAGATATTTTTTGAGGATTAAGTCATCTAAATATCTGTACAGTACTTAGAACAGTGTGTAAACACATAAAAATCCTGTGATAACTATTTTAAAAAAACACCAAACCTATATTTTTGACATTGCACATTGTTTGGTATTAAATATCAACTATACTGACAGTCATCAACTCACAAAGAACTACTTTAGCAAACATTGTTTATATTGTATACAATAGATTTCTAAGAATCAGTGTCTTGCCTTTGATGAGAAAATTTCCTTTGTCTCTGATATCTCAACTATATTGTTAAAATGAATATTTTGGTTCTAAAGATCGTTAGTAATAATTAATGTTTGAACCTTTTCTACTCCAAAGGAGAATATGGTTAACATTTGTTCCATAGTGATAGCCATTTTGATTAAAAATAAATGATGTTTTATAAAAAGTTGGCTTTGTTAGTTTCTTTTAGTTGAATTGACTGAGAGTCAATTAGAGGAACTTTCCATATTTTCCAAGGGTGAGAAGTTTGATAAAGGGTAGTCATGATAATCAAAAGGGGTTCCATAGATATAGGCCAATGAAAACTGCAATTCCTCAGGTAGTATGCTAGTAATAGGGCAATAATTTCTCTTGATATTATTCATGTTGCAAATGCATCCAAAGCACCCAGAGACCTTATTGAAACAGATTTCTCAATTTGTTCCTTAAGATTCTGTTTAAGGGGAATGGGAGGGTATGTTTTTTTAATCAACAATCTTTGAAGGACAAGTAGGTTTAAGTAACTCACTGCAAAGAAAAGATTAAAAATAATGTTTTCTCCTAGTAGAAAGAGAGGGTATACAAACTCAATGATACTCAGATGTAAGTACCATGAGGACAAAAACACCTTTTCTAGTTCAATTTCTCTAATACCTACAACAGCACTTGGCACATTATAGATGTTCAATACATATTTGTCAAATATGTATATTTTAATGGGGAGTTCCCAAGTTCAAGAGATACACTTTAAGTTAGTTATGTAATATTAATCTTGTATACATGTTACTTAGCCAAGCAGATTTCCTTCACTGGTGAAAGTGGAAACAGTTTTGGAGAAAGTATTCTTAAAAGTTGTGTGTGAAAGTAAAGAAACTCTAAAGTGGTAAAACTTATAAGATTAGCAGGTGATCTTCATTTTCGTTGAAGACATATCTTTGTAGTTAAATCATAAATTTCATGGAAACAATAGATATGCTTTTGACTATTCTCTGGCATGTACAGAAAGGAAATGCTAAGCCTCTATCATCTAACTCTCAAATGGGACTTCACAACTTATTTCTCTCAGAAAAGACTAAAGGAAATCATATTTATAAGTTCTCTGCAATATCTTGGTTACTTGAAAGACTGATTTTTCTCCTCACTCTCCTTGCTTCTCAGTGGGAAGCAGTCCCTGAGACATCTATTGGTCTTGTCTAATAGCTGCCAAGGGCCATGCTAGGATGACTGGAGGACCCATCTACATTGTCCTTACTGTCTATTGTACCTCTCTTCTACTGGCAAGAGTACAGCAGAGTCCCTAAGAATGTATTTCTCTTACTTTTCTGGGACAAACCTCCTTGATTCACTTACGGTAAATAACATTCTCTATTGTGTTACACGCCTTGCTCTTAGTTTTCAGACATTTGTCTGGTACCTTGGCTCCTAATCTTATCTTGTTCCACAGTTCTGACTTTAGACTCACCCTTTTGGTCTTATATTTGATATTGCCCCTTAATGTTGAACTGGTTTCTGTCTCAACAATAATCACTAGCCATTCTTGGATTGGGTTGGCCTCTAGGCACTCTGTGTGACCCCTGCTTTGGTAGTAGCTCTTAAGCCAGCATCAGACTCACCAGGTCTGTCCAGATCCAAGCTAACAAAATGCCCAAAGAGATTATCAGTGAGACTAGTAGAGAAATCCAAAAACAAAATGACACAATTCTAAGCCATACTAAATACTTAAGGTGGCAGAAATTACTTCAAAGATCTAAAGTAGTCTCTCAAAAGAAAGAAAAAAATCTAACCCAAAATAACTTATGTTCTAAGAGAGTTAAGCAATTTTCTAGTATGTTTTTTACAGTTTATCTTCCTTTTACTTGTTGACTATAGTAAGTTGATTATTTCTGTCTTGCCTTTCATCAGAAGTGAAATTTTACTATGTATTTAACAACTTCTTTTACACTTAACACCATATACAGAGCAAAGCTATAAACTACCTGATAAGGTAAATTTCCCCTGTGAATCTAGGGCTTTCATGATTTATACAATTATAAAACATAGCATCAAAGCTGGGTGCAATGGGCTGGTGGTGGTACATGTCTGTAGTCCCAAAGGCTAGGGAGGCTGAGGCAGGAGGATCTTGAGTTCAAAGCCAGCTTCAGCAACATAGCGAGGTCCTAAGCAACTCAGCAAAGCCCTGTTTCTAAACAAAATATAAAAAAGGACTCGGGATGTGGCTCATTGCTCATTAATTAAGTGCCCCTAGGTTCAATCTCCAGTATTAAAAAAAAAAAAAAAAAAAGGCTAGATGCAGTGGTACACCCCTGCACACCTGTAATCCTAACTACTCAGGAGTTTGATGCAGGAGGACCACAAGTTTGAGGTCAAATTCAGCAATTTAGCAAGACTCTGTCTCAGAAAATAAAAATCAAAACAATAAAAAAATGGTATCATCTATATAAACACATTTTTATTGCTCTTATAGTACTATTTCAAATTGCTAAACATATTTTGTTTAGATTGGATGTCTAAGTAAGTATATAATGCTAAATTTCAATCCAATATGAAACCATATAGCTAAACATAAAGTTAGAAAAATGGGATCAAAATAGGATGACTGATATCTTCAGAGTGGCTGGCCTCAGAGATTTCATTTATTTAATGAATATCTAATCTTAACACCCATTATGTACTGGATATTCTTCCCAACATTTGAAATTTATCATTGTACAAAATTAAACTCTATGTTGGGTTGGGGATGTAGCTCAGTGGTAGAGTGCTTGCCTAGCAGTTTGATCCCCAGAACAACAAATAAATAAATAAAATTAAGTTCTATACCTTTGTAAAACTGATATTCTGAATAAGATATACAATAAAAATAAACAAATAGTATATTAATGGAAAGTATATACAGATATATATATACACACACACACACACACACATATATATTTATATATATATATATAAAATTTATGGATGTATGGATATATGGAGTGGTCATGCAAAGCCCCTAAGGTGTAAACAGATCATCTGTTCAATTAATGATAAGAAGGCTAGTAAGTCTAGGCTGGAGAGAGCAAGCAGTAGAGTAATTGGAGATGAAGTCAGAGAGGTCCTAGGTATCCAGTCATGGAGGCTTTTTATGCCATTGTAAGAATATTGACTTTATTCCAGAGAAAATGGAGAAGCAATTTGAGATTTTGTGCAGCATAAAGATATAATCAAGTTTATCTATTAAAAGCATCACTGCTATGAATTGAATGTTTTCATCCTTCCCAAATTCATATCTTAAAACCCCAATTTCCAATGTGATGGTATTTGAAGATACAGCCTTTGTGAGGTAGTCAGGTCATGAGGTTGAAACCCTCGTGATGGGATTAGTGGAATCATAAAGATGAGAGGGAGTGTGTTTTATCTCTCTCTGCTTTTGGCCATGGCCATGTGACAATAAAGGAGAGAACAGCCTACTGCAAACTAGAAATCAGGCTTGCTCTCTAGACACTGGATCTTCCCACACTTTGATCTTGGACTTTCCAGTCTCTGTAGCTGTGATAAATAAGTGTTTATTATTTAAACCACCCAGTAAATAGTACTGTGTGATATTAGCCAAAATTGACTAAGGTAATCATTTTTGCTGTTGTTGGAATAGATTGAAAGAAGGGGTAAGAGTAGACAGATTTAGGAAGGGCAGTAGTAGGCTATTGTTCTAATCCAAAGAGACAGTGGTACTTGGATCAATGTGGTAGCAGTGAAATTGGTGAGAAGTGATTAGGCTCTGGATCTATCTAGGTAAAATTAACAGAATTTTTCTAAAGGACTAGAAGTGAAGAGATGAGATAAACAGAGATATTAAAGATTACTCCTAGTTCTATGGGCTAAGCAACTAGAAGGGTGGCAAAAACAATTGTTTCCCTGGGTCAAATTTTGAAAATAAGACCATAAGTTCAACACATTTAAAATTTTTTTGAATTTGGCTCTTACTGTTAGTCAATTTTATGAGACTTTAAGTTTTGAAAACATCTTTTTGATTTTAGGCCTCAAAGCATTATGGCATAGTTTAAAATATTTAAATTTTTTTTTTTTGGAACAGAAAGTGATAAAACTATTAGCAAAATTAGCCCTACACAAAAGCAACATGAGTTTCTGTTTAGATGGCTTAGGACAGGTTTGCATATAGCCTTGGAGGACAATGAAGCTAGAAGCTTTGATTAAAACTGAGAAACTGAAAAATTATATAGTGACTAGATACAAGAAAATTTGTTTTCTCTTTTTTGCTTGTTTGTTTGACTGATTGTTTTGGTACTGGGTATTAAACCCAGAGGTACTTTAGCACTGAGCTACATTCCCAGTCCTTTTTATTTTTTTTTTTTTAATTTTGAGACAGTATCTTGCTAAGTTGCTGATGCTGGCATTGAACTTCTGATCCTCCTGCCTCAGCCTCCTGAGTCACTGAGATTATAGGTGTATACTGCCATCCTTGGCTTAGATATCAGAAAATTTGGACTAAGCATTCTAGAAAGTTAGGTGAATACAAAATAACTTTCTACAATAATTTAAATAATATATTGTTTATTGGGTGTTATAATTCAATTATTAAATATTGTAATTCAACTTATTTAATATTGAATCGATGTTTTAGAATTTGTAACTGATGCTAGCCAAACTTCTCAGAGTCTCAGTGTATTCATCTGCAAAATGGAACTCATAAAAACTGACCTATGAATCTTTAAGGATTTTGTTTGGGAATAATTTCCATAATTTAGTGTAAGTACACTGTAAACTATAAAGTGCTACAAAACATTTTTGGAATCAGAGTACCTATGAAAAAACTAATTTTCTTTTGATTCTTATTTATGTTCTCTAGTAATGAGAAGATACTGGAATGAACACATAGCAAGTGTTAGCAACATGTCTAAGGATGAATCACATTTATTATTTAAAAATTCCTCAGTGTTTTCTTTCTTATACAATTTTAATGCCACAGCTATTTGTTTATATTTTTGGTGGTACTGGGCATTGAACTACAACCATTTATTATATAGCACACATCATTGAAATTCTGTTTTATAAGTTGCTTTCACCAATATACACATTTGATCGAGGTATTGTAAAGAGTTTAATGTTTGTGATCCTATCATAAAATAGGATTGTTGGAATGCCAACATAAGATTCAATATTTCTGGTTGGATATAATACTCACATGCATCTCTATATTTGTAATTATATTTGGATCTTCATCAGAGCACTAACACTTCTCTGAAATACTCTTGATTTCCATCTGCTTGCTTCAAGGACTCCATTAAAAACCCTGTCTGGTTGCATATGGTTATGAGTGAACATCTCTGACTGAGATAAATGGGTGAAGAATATTCCAGGTCAGACCATTAAAATGGTCTCTCAGTATCTTTCTGGAAAGAGAAAATATCAAATGAATGAGACCTTATGCGGTTACTTAACACATCTCCCCCTCCCCATTTCACTGGAAGGTGCATTTACAATCCATATTCTTATGGTAGGTTTGATTATGTTCACTGTCACTTCCTGCAGAGGCATCCCCAAGCTAAATTTGAAAACAGAGATATCTAACAAACTCTCAAAACAGAGTCCTTATAGGTAGACTTTTGAAGACTAAAGACTGTATAACTTCATGGAAAGAATTTCTTTTCTTTCTTTTTCATTCTGTAGCAGAAATTTAGAAACATAAACAGAAGTAGAATAGTATAAAAACATAAAATTCAACTATTATCAATATTTTACTAATTTTGTTTCATCTTTCCCCTGACACCCCTTTCCAGATACATGTACATACCGTTTTCTCTCTGGAGTGTATAAAAAACAAGCCTTTGTGTCAGTATGCATTTCTCAACAATAAAAAGTTTTAAAAAATTGACCATCTAGCATTGTTATAACTAACAAAATTAAAAATAAGTCCTCAAAGTTGGTTTGCTTAAATCAAGACCTAAATAAAACCCACACATCTTTTTTTGTTTTTTAATGGTATTGATTTTTTTTTTTTTGAGATACTAGGTCATTTAAACTATAGTTTGTTCCATGCTCTGCATTTGGATGTTGGTCCATCATATCATTGTACTTGCAAAGAGTCCATTTTAGTGGCATATGTGTTGAGCAAGAGTCCATTCATTCAAGTAGGCAGAGTATCCAGCCCAAATGGATAGTTGGGTTATCTACTGGCTCTGGACAATCATTTGAGATTTGAAGACTTTTTGAGTAAAATGGGACTCAAAACTTGGAGGGAAATTTGTATTTCTATTTTGTGTCACTTATACTAACAGGGTTAGTCAGCTTTGGGTCACTGTGACCAAAATATATGACATGAGCAACATAGAGGAGAAAAATTTTATTTTGAACTCATAGTTTTTGAGGTTCAGACCATCAATCCATGGTCAACCAACTCCATTCCTCTGGTCTAGAGGTGAGGCAGAACATCATGGCACAGGAAGTGGCACAGAAAAGCTGTCAGTTCATGGCAGCCAGGAAGCAGGGAAAGAGACAGACGGAGAGTGAGAGTGAGAGAGCTAGAGAGTGAGAGAGCAGGTAAAAGAGAGAGCAGGAGCATACTTGAGGAGCCAGGGAGAGAATATAATCCCTAAGGGAACGCTGCCAATGACCTACTGCCTACAGTCCATTTAGTAATCCATGTAAATTAGTAACTCATCAACTGGATTAACCCTCATTAGGTTATAGTTTTCAAAATCTAATCACTTCCCCTCTAAATATTCCTGTATTGACATAAGTTTTGTGGAGACACTTCATATCCAAACCATAACAAAGGGAATTCAGTGATGGGTCAAATGGCAAGTTTGGGAACATGATTTAATAATAAGGTACCATGAATCAATGTTGTTTTAAAATTTATATTACTAGAATTTCTGTTCTTTACTTCCTATCACATGACTTTTTTGCCTATAGCCAGCAAAAGCAAGAAATATCTGATGTTGTTCATTGCTAAATACATCTGTTAATTTGTGAATTGATATAGAGATGTTCTTGCAACAGAGGCCCAAAATATTTCTATCAAGAGAACAGCAATTACAATTCATTTGTAGTTGTTTATATTGAGAGAAATAAGTTTTCTAGCTTTTCATTTAGAACAAATTCCATAAAAGAACATGTGGCACCAGAGTCACACTATAAAATTTATAGTCATATATATTTCCAAATTTCTTATCACTTCTCACAGTAGAACAAAGGGGTTTCAGAGTAACAGTAAAAGCTGCTTAATGAAATTCATAACTTAATATTTCATGTTTTACTTTTGTATGGATGGCTGTATTTTGAATGTAAAGTCAATGTTGTTTAAAATATGTAGTAATAACAATTTTGTTATATTCATCTCACATATATTTTGAAATTGAGAATTTTTGAATAAAAATTTGCATTGTATGTTTAAATCATTGCATATGATTGTTTTGGCTGGCTATAAAAGTATATTTTAAAATTTGACTTCCAGGAAAGTATGTCATTAAGAATTAAATTCCCCAACCACCAGGTGGGGAAAGATAATAGAAATATTGATTTCGGAAAAGAGGCATATATTCCATAGGGTAGTTCTATTTTTGTTTCTGAAACAAGATGTTTGATTTTTAAAAAATTTAAGTGACATTCTTAAAAGACACTAACCTTCTGTGAGGTAAGAAACCCTGCATAGGTTCGCAATATAGTAGCACATAAGAGGACCCTATGGGCTGTTGTACTAAACTATAATATAACAGCCTGTATGGGGACTCATTTAAACTGAGCTAAAGAATCCTTCTTTGTTTTGTTAATATTTGGTAGCTGTGGCTATCTCCAGATTTAAAAGGTCTCTGAAGAATGTGGAGGAATGCTTGAGAGACTTTTGTGGCTATCAGTAGAGCCCCCATGTGGCAAAATTGAGATCCAAACAGAAATTGACAGTAACTGGAAGTAAATGCTATAAGTTCTTAATAAAAATAAAACTTCTTCTGTTACTAGGTTGAGAATTCATTTAGTTGCTCAATGAATATGTATTAAGGTCTCATACTGCTTGGTGCTGGGAATACAATAGTGAATAAGACAAATGCCTACCCCCAGAGCGCTTGCATTCTATCTGATGAGATAGTAAGAATAAACATAGGTACATGCCAAAATGCCGATGAGTGGTAAGAAATATGAAGAATAATAACCAGGATAAGGGTAATAACAGTTTGATAAGATTGTTAGAGAATTCCTTTCTGAGGACTTGATAGTTGTAAGCAAGTAGGAAGCAACTCACGTGATGTAATCTTCCTTTGATATTTTTTTTTTATTGGTCACCACTAAAGAGGTATAGTGAAATACATTTTGCACTTCATTTTTGACATGAAGTTCTTGTTTTGTGTCCCCTGCCCCCCACTCTGCTACCCAACATTCTGACTCTTTGGATCTCAACTGGATGTCCTTCAACTGAAGTAGGACAATAATGACCTGGAATTAACGCAGACTGCACAGATTATGGCCTCAGTTCCATAAAACTGCCCCTCACTTCAGATGCCAACTGAAGTAAGTGTCCCCAGGTTATTTCTGTCTAACTTTGCTACCAATTGGGGATTTCCAGGAACCCCCACTCAGGTTGATTGGCCATGATAGCTTACAGAAGAGAAAGAAAACATTACTTATGTTTACAAATATATTTTAAAGTATACGATAAAGTATATGTATGAACAACCAGAGGAAGAGAAAATAGGATGAGATCCAGAATGGTCCCAAGTGCAGGAGTGTCTGTTACCATGGAATTGGGATGTACCACGTTGCTATCAGATTATTGTGTTTACCAACCTAGAAGTTCTCCAAACCCTATACTTGAGGGATTTTTATGGAGGCTTTACCATGTAGATTTTATTGATTATTAACTCATTCTCTAGCTCTTCTTCCCTATACAGAGGATGTTGTTTGAGTTAGAAGTGCCAGGCTTCTATCATGGTTTGAGCTTTCTGGTGACAAGTCCTCATCCTGAATTTGTCCAGGAGCCCACAAAGAGTTTTCTAATTAGCCCTGTCACTCAGGAAATTATGAGTGTGGGGGACTCTTCTAGAAATGATGGGCAGAGATCAAACATCTCTTTCTTTTTATGTCACAACCACCAACACCTTTATGGTGACTTCAGGATTCCACTGCTCCCCCTCCAACATTTCATCCCCAAAGTGAAGATATTCTCTTGTTGGAACAAAGAACACAATTGAAAGTTTAAACAACATTTCAGGAAATTTTTAAGAAAAATTTAAAGAAATTTAGACGATAACACAAAGAAACTAAAGAATAAAAACATTACTCTGAGTATTACACAAGATTGACTTTCTTAGACTCAGTTTTTTTTTTAGGGTACCAGGAATATTTGCTCCATCAGATGTGACCCACCCACTCAATGACTATTGTAGGCTTCTCAGTGACATCTCATCCTCAGAAAATAAGCCCAATGTTCAAACAGGAGATTCACTCATAAAATAAAAAGAGAAAACTTCCCCCTTCTACCTCTCCCTCACTGATTATCTTTCATTTCCAATACTTTGTTTCCAGGTACCTGTAATGACCCGGTTCTTTTGAACAATTTTTCCACTTATCAACAAATGAACCTTAATGTGTTAGCTGATGATAGCTTAAGTATTAGCTTTCTCAGGGTATTGCTATTTGATAGTTAAGTCAGAAAATATTAAGGAATTCATAGAAAACTGAATTTTATACACATAGTTTAAGAAACAAATAGAAGAAAAAGCTTGTAAGAAACCATTCATTCTTGTTCTTTCCCAGCTTCTTCACCAATTACTTTTTTCAGAGTCAGTCACTTTATTTTAGCTACTACTTACTTCTCATAATGTTTTTGAATTTTATTATTTCAATTTTTTCATGTTACAATACACTATCCTTGATTCCCATGTTCATATGTTATTATTAGTACAGTATTAAATACATTAACAGTAGAAAACAGATGAATGGATAAAGAAAATGTGGTATATATATACAATGGGGTATTACTCAGCCATAAAGAAGAATGACTTCGTGACATTTGCCTGCAAATGGATGGATCTGGAGACTATAATTCTAAGTGAAGTAAGCCAGTCCCAAAAAAACTGAAGGTCAAATATTTTCTCTGATATGTGGAAGCTAACCTACAATAGGGAGGGGATGAGGGGAAGAAGAGAAGTGCAGTAGATTTGACAATGGGGAATGGAGGGAAAGGAGGGGGTATAAGCAAAGGAAGGAGTGAAATGAATCTGATATAATTTTCCCACATACTATATGAAAACAATACAGTGAATCCTACCACCGTGGACATCCATAAGAAGGGAACTTAACTAGAATAAGATATATTCACTATATTTCCTTCTTATATAATCATATCAAAATGGATTCTGCTGTAATGTACAACCAAAAAGATCATAAATTTTAAAAACTGAAGAGAAATCCAAACTTTATGAAGGCTGTAAGCAATGATGCCGATGGGTTGGGTGGGGTGCTGAATTATGTTTCCATTCTCATTCGAGTTTCATGTTTCTGACTATTAAGAGTTGTCCCTATTTTCTCTTTCTCTTCCCCTTTTACATTTGCATAGTTTTTAAAAATTCACACAATATTGTACCTGATGCTAGTTGTTTGTGTTAGTATTTTAATAGGTTTGTCAACTGCTTAACTTTTCCAGACACTCAGACAATCCAGATAATCCTTTCCTCTTGAGTTTTCTGCTCCAATAGCCAATCATAGCTGTTACCCACGTACTTCCCTTCACCATTCTTCAGTATGGCATTTTTAGTTTCTGGATCAGATGTATCCCTTTACTTAGTCATTACTCAATTTGTTGAACCATCCCTATTAATAGATCCCTAAGAAAATATGTATGTGAAATAAAAATTTTTTATCTGAAATTTTTTTTAATTTTACTATTATTGATTGATAGATTGTTGCACATAAAAGTCTGGACTGTAATCATATATGTACATAGGGCAATAATGTCCAATTTATTCTCCTATCCTTCCTATCCCCAAACCCCTTTCCTCTTCACTCCCTTTTGCCTAATCCAGATTATCTCTATTTTTCCCCCTTATTGTGAATTAGCATCTGGCATGAATATTGGAGAAAACATCCAGCCTTTGGTTTTGGGGGATTGGCTTATTTTGCTTAGCATGGTATTCTCCAGCTGCATCTTAACTGCAAGTGCCATAGTTTCATTCTTCTTTAAGGCTGAGTACTATTCCTTTGTATATATGTATACTACATTTTCTTTATCCATTCATCTGTTGAAGGGCATCTAGGTTATAACTAGGGCATCATCTGTTGAAGGGCATCTTTTTTATAACTAATTAGAACAACAACAACAAAATGTTTGGGCTATAAATCATTTTCTTTCAGAATCTTTGAGACAATGCTGCACTGTCCTCTCACACCCACCCTTACTGTTGAGAAACAGATCCTATTCTGATTCTCAGACTTTGTAAAGTATAATCTATTATATTCTGTCTGGAAACCTTTTATTTTATTTTATTTTATTATATCTACAGACTGCATTTTGATTTATTGTACACAAATGGGGTACAACTTTTCATTTCTATGGTTGTGCATGATGTAGATTCATACCATTCATGTAATCATGCATGTACATAGGATGATGATGTCTGTCTCATTCTTATACTTTCTTTCCTTGGGTATTTGACAATTATGCTTGTATGTACTTTGGCTTGTGTCTTTTTCCATTCATTGTTGGTTATCCAGTGGATCTTTTAAATCTGGGGTCTTATATCTTTCTTTTTTTTTTATTTACTTATTGATTCATTGAACACAAATGGAGTACAGCTATTGTTTCAAGGGTTGTACACAAAGTAGAGTCACACCATCTGTGCTTTCATGCATGTACACAGGGCAATGATATCTGTCACACACTCTGTTATTGATTTTACCCCCCCACCCCCCCCCCCCCCCCTCTTCCCTCTATGCTAGCTATCTTTCCTCCATTCTTGCCATCTTTCCCCCCCACATTATGCATCATCATTCATTTATCAGAGAGACCATTCGGCTTTTGGATTTATGTGATCGGCTGATCTCACTTAGCATAACAGTTTACAACATCATCCATTTACCTACAAATGTCATAATTTTATTCTTCCTTATAGCTGAGTAATATTCCATTGTGTATATATACCACAGTTTCTTTATCCATTCATCTACTGAAGGGCATCTAGGTTGATTCCATAATCTAGCTATTGTGAATTGAGCAGCTATGAACATTGATGTGGCTGCATCACTGAGGCAATCTGATTTTAAGTCCTTTGGGTATAAGCCAAGGAGTGGGATAGCAGGGTCAAATGGTGGATCCATTCCAAGTTTTCTGAGGAATCTCCACACTGCTTTCCAGAGTGGCTGTACCAATTTGCACTCCCACCAGCAATGTAAGAGTGTACCCTTTTCCCCACATCCTCCCCAACACCTGTTGTTGCCTGTGTTCTTGATAAAAGACATTCTAATTGGGGTAAGATGAAATCTTAAGGTGGTTTTGATTTGCATTTCTCTTATAACGAGTGATGTTGAACATTTTTTCATAAATCTGTTGATTGCTTGTAGATCTTCCTCTGTAAAGTGTCTGTTCATTTCCTTGGCCCATTTATTGATTGGGTTATTGGTGTTCGTGGTGTAAAGATTTTTGAGTACTTGGTAGATTCTGGAGATTAGTGCTCTGTCCGAAGTGTGTGTGGCAAAGATTTTCTCCCACTCTGAAGGCTCTCTCTTCACTTTGCTGATTGTTTCCTTTGCTGAGAAGAAGCTTTTTAGTTTGACTCTATCCCAATCATTGATTCGTGCTTTTATTTCTTGCGCTTTGGGAGTCATGTTAAGGAAATCTGGTCCTAGGCCAACATGATGAAGATTTGGACCTATTTTCTCTTCTATTAGGTGCAGAGTCTCTGGTCTGATTTCTAGGTCCTTGATCCACTTTGAGTTGAGTTTTGTACAGGGTGAGAGA